>JAAGAY010005744.1:0-11945 GCA_011801015.1 Ardeotis arabs
CCAAGTGCAAGGTCCTGCACCTGGGTCGTGGCAATCCCAGGCACAAATACAGGCTGGGAGGAGAATGGATGGAGAGCAGCCCTGAGGAGAAGGACTTGGGGGTGCTGGTGGACGAGAAGCTCAACATGAGCCAGCAATGCGCCCTTGCGGCCCAGAAGGCCAACCACATCCTGGGCTGAATCAAGAGGAGCATGGCCAGCAGGTCGAGGGAGGTGATTCTCCCCCTCTACTCTTCCCTGGGAGACCCCACCTGGAGTACTGTGTCCAGTTCTGGAGCCCCCAATACAAGAAGGACATGGACCCGTTGGAGAGGGTCCAGAGGAAGGCCACGAGGATGATCAGAGGGCTGGAGCACCTCTCCTATGAGGACAGGCTGAAAGAGTTGGGGCCGTTCAGCCTGGAGAAGAGGAGGCTCTGGGGAGACCTGATAGTGGCCTTCCAGTACCTCAAGGAGGCCTACAAGAAAGATGAGGAGAAACTCTTCAGCAGGGCCTGTTGCAATAGGACTACGGGTAATGGTTTTAAAATAGAGGGAGAGGTAGATTTAGATTGGATATTAGGAAAAAGAATTTTACAATGAGGGTTGTAGAACACTGCAAGAGGTTGCCCAGAGAGGTAGTGGATGCCCCATCCCTGGAAACATTCAAGGCCAGGTTGAATGAGGCTCTGAGCAACCTGATCTAGTGGGGGATGTCCCTGCTCCTTGCAGGGAGGTTGGACTAGGTGACCTCTGAAGGTCCTTTCCAATCCTAACCATTCTATGATTCTATCCTATACATAAAAATTGTTACTCAGAGAAGCTAAAATGTCTGTATGAATTAGGCAGCAGACTTCTGTGTCAACAGTTGGCACACTTAAAGTTGTTCTGGCAATTCAAGTACACAATTAAGCTATGTTGTTCAGTGCTATGAACAAAGAAAAAGGCATGTTAAGTGCCTGAAAACAGATCCTCAAGAAAACAAAAAATGTTGCCATTCACATGACCAAACAGAACAAGAATGCTTTTGTTCAGCTACAGCACCTCAGAATATTGTTTTTTCCCCACTTCACTGACAAAATGTATTCAATAACTTTCTCAAATGCATATAGAAACATGTGAATTCAGATTGAGGTCCAGAAAGTAAGTAGCTTGAACTTTTCCTTCAAGTCATTATTAAATTTTTCATTGAGTTCCCTTAAAAATGGATGTTAAGTTAAACTGATGCTTAAGTTAAACTTACCATTCTTTGGAGCTGGCTCGTTTGCAGCCTTCCTCGTTCACCCAGATTAGTCTTCCATACAATGTCTAGTTTACCAATCACTGTTACACCTTTTATTACTCCAGCTTTCTCTGCAAATTCTTGCTTTGGTTTTAGGCAGTATAAGTATTGACGTGTATCCATAGGTTGTAAATAAGTCCTTGAGCCAAAAGTAGACTCACTAAAAGAAAAAAAAAAAAACATTGAGTCTTAATTTAAACAGTTATTTTCAGGAAGACTTAAGAATCCAACCTTTTTCCCGTCCCTCACCAGTCCTACTCTGTGTGTGTGTATTTTATTCATGGCAGAACACATAAAACATTTTTGTGTTTTCACAACAGAAAACAATTCCAGAATTTATGTAGTATCAAGAACCAACGGAAAAAAAACCCAATTCATCTGAGCCAGAGACAACTGAGGTGGAAATCTGCTTTGCTATATTATAATTTATTATTTCGCATCTTAGCACTTAAACAATGCTGGTAATTTTACTTCTGCTATTTGGTTCCCTCCCAATAAATCGCAGTGTCATGAGCCTAAGATTCAGGACAAGAACCATGACAGTGGATGCAATCACTTTGTAAGAACAATGCTCCACTATGCTGCAGATGAACCCTTTGACAGGCAAGGAGAAGACAGAATTTTCACTTCAGCCCCCACTGTAGAAGCACCCAAACATCAACTCCTCGAAAAACCCAAGCAACTGCAAAGCAGAAACAGACAAAGTTAACTTCTATTCAGATATCACAAGCTTTTGTATCTACAACAGTTTACTGAACACAGTAGACAATTCTGGTATTTGGTGTTTTACTAATTGACACTAAATTACATTTAATTTATTTCAGCATGACAAATGTTTACGTTCCAAGATCTTGTAAGAGCATTCCACCAATTCACTTTGACTGCTGCCTTGCTAGGTCTTGATTATAACAACTGAAAGCAGTTACCAGTCTACTAGAAGGAAGCAAGGAGAAGTCAGATGGGTACTGTAAGGCTTTAATACATATACACAGATCAACTCAGAGCCGGATGTAGGCTAAATTATAGATAGGAGATACTGAAAAAGTAGTATGTTTTCACGTTACCACATCATTGATGCTACCAATTATTTGAGGATTAAGCTGGAGATTTCTCCACTAGGTAGAATTACAGTTTTAAGAATAGTTTCTAAAAAAAAAGAAAACTGTAACAGCTTTTCCAGCTGAATACGTAACAGGAATTTGATCTTTTTAATGAAGTAAAGAAGTACAATCCTTCCATTACAGACAAGACTAACTGTAATGCCTGTATCTCATTAAATCCTAATACAAAGACTTTCAGAGTCAAATATCCAAAATCTGAACATACCTTTCCCCTGCTGTGTTCAGTTCTGCAACGTTGTACATCATAGATGGCTCTAATGAAACCTTCTCCATAAACATTGGAGAGGTAGTGATATTCTGAATCTGAGCTTCCAAAAACACTTCATCAGTCTGAAAAAAACAAAAGTGCAAGTTCATGAAAATTTGCTTAGTGTTATTAAAAAGAGCAGACAGGCCTATTGTTAAAAAAAAAAAAAACAGTCACATGTGTTTAGTTCATGCCTGCAAATCAAATTAAAGTAATTAATGCAAGAAAAAACCTTAATCCCAGTAACAACAGGAGCAAAAGTGTTAGTCAACAGATATCTTGCCAAACAATGGATGTGGGATAATTTCACTATGTTCTAGCTATTGCTTACTTGTAATGCATCAGATCACCACTTCTCAAGACTTTAATAACTCATTAGCAACTCAACTTTTAACTTGAATTATTAAAAAAAAAAATAGAATAAATGGTAAGGAATTGCAGTGCACAACAACATGCCATGCCAGATTACTAGTGCATCAAGCTGTATAAAAAAAAAATTAAAATAAGTGTGTGTGCTTAAAACAGTGCACGTACATGCTCTCAGATTTTATTGTTATTTTGAAACATTGATTACTGGCTAAAAAGCAAAAAACAGGCTCCTCTCACTCAGCTGCATCATGCCGACAGTTACAAATATTATATACATCCAACAATTTAACTAGTGCTCTATCTTCAAAACATCTTATAAGACACATTTATTAAATGAAGCTGATGCCTGAAGATGGTATCTAAGGACCAATTCCAGCACAGGAATGAAAACTATACTGTTAAACTTCAGAAGCTAAAAAAACATGGAATGAGAAATGGCTTTGCCTCACTGCTTCTGTGGAATGACAGACCAGTGAAGTCACTTTGCAGCTCTAAAAATTTCAGGTCAGAATAATTATGGAAGGCTCAGTCTACTAGAGATATGAGCCGCTGGAAAAGTGAAAAGCAAAACCAAAGAGGTGCCAATTAGGAAAAAAAAAAAAAAAAAAAGGAGTGGGGCACAGATACCAAATAGTCTGCATTTACAAGAGAGTTATTGATTCAGGCAGTTGGACTAGATGATCATTGTAGGTCTCTTCCAAATGAAATATTCTATTATATAAATTCAGTATGAAGAAATTTAGGTATTTTATTATGATAAATAAAAAAAGTATTTTTATGGGGAAGGCGGAAGGAAGTTTACAGGTTCTTTTTAATCAGTGTCAATTACTTCATTATACAAATGGAGCCCTGCTTGTAAATTACAAAATAAAAGTGGGACAAAATAGTCCAACGTTTTTTAGTTTCCTAAGGCATTGTGTTAGAAGGAGAAGTACAGAATGGTACTGGAACTATCTGTTGTGCCAAACCAGATGATAGCATATATATAGTAATGAAAACTCAGCAAGCTCCATGGGTTATGGACAGACCTCACACTTGCAGAAGGAGCTGGAAATAATCCCAACTAAAACATCACTCTCAGTTATCACTACTACTAGCACCTGACTGTCACTTAAATTGATACTGTTTATATCCCATAAATCCATTGCTCAAAGTGTCCATTTACCCAGATTTTAGTTGTTTTCAATGCAGCAATGTAGGCAGAAGTTTAGAAAAAGCTCATTTGAAAGGGAAAAGAAAAAACAAGCAGCATAATGAAAAAGCAAGTTAGTTTTGTGTTATTCCTAAGTTGGTTTAATATCACACTTTTTTTTTAAAAAAAAAAAAAATCCTTATGTACTTAAGAAGAATGCAGTTTATTTTAATACAAGGCACACCTTAAAGTGAAATCAGACTGCAAAATATCATACTAACTCATCAACTGTTACATGCTGTTAAAAGTTGGAAAGCGCAGTTCCAGCTAGTGAAAGGAAGGAAGAACATCCAACTGCTGCTCTCTCCTCAAACCCACTGTCTCCACCAACCAGACGTGAAAAGTTCTGTCACAGCTTACACAAGCAGTGTGGTAGTAAAACCTACATTTCTATGAGTCAAAAGCAGGAAAATTTTAGAAGATATTAACTCCTGTTTTCAAATAATGAATCCAATAAAATTTTGGCGAGGTATGTTATAGGAGGACCCTCACAAGCAACAGTTCATAATAATAAACTTCTAGTTTCAACAATGGGTATTAAAGAAAGAGCTAACCATTTAAATGATTAGCTGCACATATAAAGATAAGAAAACATCAGTTCATGATATGCAGAACAAACATTGCTTTTCCATTATGTTTTCAAAAGAATGTCAACAAGCACAGAGACAGATAGCCAATTAAAAAAGCATACATATTTATAACAAATAAATAAAAATTACCACAGAACTGAGGTCACTCTAATGGGAAAATAAAAAAAAGAACACATTAGAGAAATTAGGGTTAAATGTTAAAGAAAAAGGAGGCTAACTTTCAAACAAAATGCATTTCTGCATTTTTTTTTTGCACCATCTAAACAAGATAGCATTAGTAAGACAGAAAGTAAATAAAAATGGATGCAAACAAAGATGACTACATTTCTAATAAGTTATAGCTAGTATGGTTACATGGTTTACTAGCTTTGCTTCAGAACCAATTCAAAGTAGAGCCTAAGGCACAAGTCACACATAAGATACGGTAGAAAAACTGACTCAAAAAAGAGAGTTAGCTTTCAAGCAAGTTTAAAGTTTAAAGTTTGTCCTGAATTTAAATCCATGCAATGGGTTGTATATGAAATGGAAAAACAGTCCTTGGCATCTTACAGATAATTTGATGTATCCACATATAAAAGATCTCAAAACAAAACTAATATGGTAATGTTTCTAGCAAAAGTACAAGATTGCAGCTTATAACAAGATTTGGTGTAACATAAACAGGAAAAACCCTTTTCTGAAAATCCATCATTTCAAAAATCCAACTTCAATTGCAAACTTTGTTTTCTTAGGTGTCTGCATATTTGTCTCCCTATGCATGTTTGCAGGAACAGAACCTTTTAGGAGAGCCTTTTCCAAGGCACATCAAAGTCAGTGAGAGACTTTTTATAGACCGAGGCAGGTAATTCACTTTCAGGATTGCAGCAGGTTAGGGCAACAGGGCATGCGTTCCATGCATGAATTTCGGTCATCAATTTGACTTGGATGCTATTGCAATATGAGTAACAAGCAAGAAAATTATAGCTCAGCATCATTCCTTGTCTTAGAAAAAAAAAAAAAAATTATGGATTATAATTTCTAGTAGAAAATAACTTCAGTGACAGACTTTATTAATAGATAGCATCACATCCGTGATAACCGGGTAACTGGTTAGTCAACCTTTAAGGACCTTTAGTTAATTAATAACTGACATCTAGCAATTTTTTTTTTCTCTCCTGCTCCCAAAGATAACAATCTTTCTTAACATTCAGGATGAAGGTCTTGATGCTTTGACAGCAATGTAGTATCACACGCAACATCTAACCAAAGACTTATTTCTAGGGTTTTTAAATTTTATTTGACTTCTGTGGTCACAACACATAGCAGTAATTTATACACTTCCAGAAATGAAATCTGAATGGTACTACACCAGTTTGCTAGACAAATGAAAACTGCTCAGTTAATATAACCCAAAATCTTTTTTTTTACCATGGATACTATGGTAACAGAAGCTGCCACAAATACTAGATCAGACATCAAAGCTTCTCCTAGATCTTTATAATGAGGAATTGGTGGCTAATCAAGGAATGGAGATATTTTATTAAGTTCCTTATCAAGACCAGTCAGTAGAACAATTTTGCAAGAAAATAATACTTTTGACATATGTTAAAAGTTTGCCCAGAATTTACCTTAAAGAGGTTTTTACTTCCATTTGTTCTGAAGTGTTTCAGTACAAAACAAAACTTACATGTGAAGTATAGAGAGATAGCAACATTTAATTTACTTGCTCTTCTTTCCCCTACCACGTTTTCTAACCTGAAACAATAATATAATCCATGCACAAAATGGAGGTTTATTTTGTTCCCAGAGGAATTACCTAGTTTCTTAGGATTATTTTTGTTCTTAAATCACAGCAGAACACATTTCCAGACATTCCCCTTTACAGATAACACAAGTTCTATAAAGCATTCAACCAGTTGTATGTGCTACCTTCCAACCCTACTCAGGCATCTCACATCTGGTCAACCTAAGGACTGAAGCCTGTGGCCTAGATACACGTATTAAGATATTTTTAGGAAAATGTTTTTTCTCTTTTCCTCTGTACTGTGATATTTACATCACTTATGACTTATGCCTTGATTTATTCTCTCTCTAAATAAATTACATACTATACATTAAATGTTTCATAATTTACAAGCTATTCACTAATGGCAGAAAGTAAATCTTTACAGAAAGTTTCCTGCACAACTCTGAACACAACAGATCTCTGCATCTGGAATCCTCATTTGTAGATCAGGAATTCTTATCTGTTATTTCTCCCTTTTGTTTTCTCAATTGATACTGTCAGAAAGGGCAATAAATATACATTTCACATCTCTATAGCCATAATCTTGCATGATGAACTCCAGGCGTGACTATGATGGAGACAAAGAATTAGAACAACAGATTTGGAGACTCTGCCTTTCTACATGCAAATTCGTAGCACATATATCTGCTTGGTTAAGAACATACAGGGGAGCAAAATACATTGTACTTAGCTTAACACAAGTTATTTTTCAAATTGCCAAAATTCCATATATATATAAACCTAATAAAGGTTTTCAACCAAATGACTAGCAGTATAATAGCTGACCATATTTCAGCGGTTATGGAAAAAGTTTAATATTCATAATGGAAGATCTCAAAGTACTTTGCAAGTCTCAGTCTGAACTTTGTACAAATAATACAGAATATGATGCTCACAAAATTAAGCTACTCAGTCGCTATCACAAAACCTTAAGTGATAGTGATGAAAACAAATGTAGAAACTTTCTATGTTATGAGATACTATTGAAGTTTATACCTTACAACAGACCTATATGATATACATATATATCCACAAGGAATGTCTACAAATGAAAAGAATGCTGTCTATAATTTGTAAGAGTTTCCACTATCTGTGTTACCTTCAGTTAAAATTCTTCCCATAAACAAAGATGGATGCCTAAGTATGCCCAAATAAATACTCTACGCATATATAAGGTCATTTAGTTTTGAAGCACTGTGTATAGCTGCCATAAACCTAAAATCCAAATTACTGAACAGAGGAGTCATATTTACATTAAGGAAATTTAAATTTAAATATGACCCCCCTGTTCAATAATTTAGATTTAAAACTTCCCAATCTGGTAAATTATTACCTGCTTTGTGAAAAATTAACCTCCCTTTCAGTAAGTACTCTACCAGATAAATAGAAAAACAATTATTGGAAGTATTGGAGTTTGTGGGAAAGCAGAAAATATGCAAAATTGACCTTATGCAGCACTAAGGTCCTGACATGTCTGCCTTAGTTACCATCTCTTCATCAAAAATACATCTAATTAAACTAAAACACATAAAGCAACCACCAATTTTTTTTTCCCTTTTGAACTGAAAATCTTTCTCAGAAGCATGTGTACTTAAGAAGCTCTTTGAATTTAATATACCCAGCACGGCAAAACAAACCCAAATACACACAGCTCTCACTTACCTCAGCATTGTAGAATTTGGTTTTCACATCTAGTGGTTTAAGAACCTGAATTAAATGGAAAAAGGACAGATTGACAATTGGTTTCTCAGACAGCTTCAGCATAAACTGTTTAAAGTGCTAGGATCCTTATTTAAAGTGTTATTTTTCTTTTCGATCTTACATAGAACAGGTGCATAATTGAATGTAGGATACAAGCAACTCAGCTAAAACCTCATAATTCAGCATATATGCTAGCTGCTTATTTGCACACTTGACTGCTTTGCTACTAAGTAGTTTTCTCAGACTGAAAGCAAATACTTCTCTACCTAGCTTCTTAGGAAACCAGATAAATTCAGTGCACTAACTAGATCTATGACTAAAATAACATACCAATTTTGTATCCTGAAGCAGTCTGTACTTCCTTTCAGGAGTAAGAACCATGTAATACTTACAAGTCCTTCAGTGTTCTGCAGCAAATAAAAGTTGCTGAGAACTTATTTAAAAGTAAATGAAATAGAGAACTATTCATGTGATTAGCTTAAGTAATAAACCGTTACTATGCTTCACTTCCTTCTTGAAAATGCAAATGTTGCAAGAAATAAAAAACCCAATAAATAATTTTAATTGCTTAAGATTAAATCAGTAAGAGAAACCTATTTGATTATACATACGGTGATAAAGTACTGGTTCTTAAGTGCTTGAATTTTGTGTATAAAGCCACTACAGTTAACATATTAAAATATGAAATGCGTATGCACTGATGTAACTGAAAGGACTCATCTTCTATTATACTTGTAAAGAAATAAAACAATTATCTTGCTGAAGACATTTATTTCCCTTTATTCAGGGAAACTTTTATTTTGTTTACATATGTGTACAACATCCTGAGAGACTCCTGAAGTTCCAAGTCATGAACAAATTTTTTAGCCCTGAAGAATTCAAGATTATAAACTGCTCTTCACTGAGATTCTTGCATTACAATACGCATAATGTTTAAATCTTTCAAGTAATCATAACTACCCCTCCCTAGTCAGGAAAAAGTAAAAAAACTTTAATTTAGGTGTTTGTTGGTTGAGTGGTTTTTTTTCTGCTAAATATTTTGCCACAGTGAGCTTCTTATTAATCTCCCTAACTCTCTTTCTGTCTTTCAATTCATTCTAGTAAATTCAAAGTGGCATTCCAGTAAAAATCAAAATATTATTTTAAGGTTCACAATTCCCCCCCCAAACCAAACAACAACCAAACCCTAGAAAGAATCATTCCTTCTCCACATAAACATAATCACTCAGAAAAAGCATTGGAACAAAAACGCACTATTGATTTGCATTAAACTACTTATAATGGTTGAAAAAGAAGCTGTTTAAAACCAACTGTAACATCAGCTCAGCTTAAAAGATCCTAGAAACCGTAACTGAAAAAGTTCAGAATCTGTCAAAGAGAATTTTTTTTTTTGTTATAAAATAGCCAGTGACACCTTGATCACTTAGCAGTCATCAAATCCTTTGTGAAGACAATGTTCACTTTTCTGTAACATTTCTTCTTGTTTGTTCTCAGATTTTCTAACTGGTGTCTCCATGTTAAATTTAAAAAATAACAACTAAAATCACTCAGCGAAGTGTTTTTCTCATAATGAATCAGAAAGTATTTATAGAATGGTGTTAAAGTGTATATATCCTTTCTGAGAAGCTCTTATGCTTCCTTCTTTGAAGAAAAAGCTTCAAACTTGACAGATAGCTGGCCTGAGCTATTTTGATATTAAAGCTGCCTGTGTTGGATTCAGTTAAAAAAAACATAGAAATTACAATATGCATGCAGGCCCCTGAAAACTGGGCACAAGTAACTTTCTGTATCAAATCTAAAGAAGACAAATCAACATCTTGAACAAGGCTCTAACAAGTACAAGGGTAGAGAAGAGAGAGAAATGAGAACTGGAAGCCTGCACATATGTATGTTACTGATCAGAGAAAGTGTAGAGGAGACAGACGGACAGAATACAGAACTCCTGGAGAACCTGAGAAATTGAAAGGCAAACAGTTTCACAAGGAGAGCAGAACAAAACATGAAGGTGAAAATCTGCTTCAGTAAAGATGAAGAAACACTGCAGAGTTTCTGGGTTCAGAGGAGAGTATAACACAAAAATTGATAAGGAATGGTTTTCACTAGGATTCTCTGAAAACACCTTTGGCTAATTTCAGGGTCCACAAGTACTAACAGCACTCAGGTGTTCTTTGTCTGTAGCGCACAGCAATTTAGCTTTCTAAAGACTGAAATGCTTTTGTTTAAAGTATCAAGATACTATAGGGATAAAAAGAACAAAATGAAATCACCTGCAACTTGCAAAAGATACAGGTCTCAATTATATAATGCTCCTGTATTGCCAGATACTCTGGGAGTACCTAAAAATGTATTCAATAAAGCATGTTGCCAAGTTTTCCATTCAATGAAATAGTCCACAATTATCCAAGTCTCAGCATAGTTCTCTAAAAAACAAACATCCATTAAATACACAGCTAAAATAGACTCTTTCCTGCCAGAACCAGTCCACAGATAACAGTAATTTCCTGCTTTCCTCAGTTACTCAAATGTCAAGTCTTGAAACTTGTGCAGTGGAACAAAAGGTTTCAACTCTTATCAATTACTTCTGTGGATATTAGTCAGATATAACACATCAGGCTTCTTTGCTTAGTTTCTTTAAAAAAACCAAACTACTAAGTTCCAATTTAAAAAAGGCTACACGCACTAAAAGAAAAACCAGAACTTTACAACCTAAACTCAAAGGTTAGATGTGTCAGAATGGATAATACTTGTTCTGTTTAAAAATAATCATAAAGCTGTCTGCCATAAAAAGATTTTTTTTTAAAGAGTAAGTTTTTCTTTCTCAATAAATGAATAAAATTGTAAGATGTAATATTCATTGTTTCTGAAATGTTTAACTGCATGGTAATTAGAAACTATCCGTTCATGTGAAGTTTGAAGCAATATTTTTTATTAGTCTACTTTTTAAAAGTCAAACAGATATTTAGTATGCAAGAGTGCTTTTGAAGTATCAAATGTTCTAAAATGAGTTTCCAGATTCACCAACTTATTAAAAGTAGAGTAGAATACTTCATGCAATACCTGAAATTTGAAGAACTTTCTGAAGTACATCTTCTCTCCTGTCTGCGTAGTGTAACTTACTGCACAAACTAAGCTGAAAGAAACAATTTTTTTAGAAATAATTTTGAATTACTTAAATTAATTACTATATCAAAGCAGAAACAGAATAGCATGCATGAACTGGAGTTTAATTTAAGCTCATTTAATCATATAAAAATTTTAAACCTTACATGTGTGTTCCTATCTCCTTTACTTCATGATGGATCACATCATCAATGCAACAGTCAGGTTTAAGTTCTGCCACTGCAGCACTAGAAGCTGAAAGGTTCAAGCGCTGTGAACTTGTCTGAAGATCAGCCTGGAGACAGAAAATCAAAGCATTAGTGAGAACTGATGGACGGACCACTCAGTGGATAAGGAGTTGGCTGGATGGCCGCACTCAGAGAGTGGTGGTCAACGGCTCAATGTCCAAAGTGGACACCGGTGATGAGTGGCATCCTTCAGGGGTCCGTGTTGGGCCCGGCCCTGTTCAACATCTTTGTCGGCGACATGGACAGTGGGATAGAGTGCACCCTCAGCAAGTTCGCCGATGACACCAAGCTGTGTGGTGCCATCGACACGCTGGAAGGGAGGGATGCCATCCAGAGGGACCTGGACAGGCTGGA
>JAAGAY010005747.1:0-12083 GCA_011801015.1 Ardeotis arabs
GTGAGATTTTCTGTTCCTGTGGAAGTAAGCTCATTAACTTCCTGGATGTGTAGACAAAAGCAGCCCTCATGACCACTCATTACAAATAATACAAGCAAAAAGAATGGCTATCTCTTTGCCTTATAAATATTTCCAATGAAAAGGGAAAGCCTTGAGGGCTTAATCACAACAATGGAAAGTACTCTAAAAGCTCTTTGTTTTGTATTAAGCAATTGAAACCAATAGCATCCAATTTGCAAGCTATTTCATAGAGAAACTAGGCTGTTTTCAACAGAGGTGTTGATGCACATATGAACAGAAAAACACAATATACACACACATAAATGCACGGATATAATGCTTAAGACTGTCAGTACTTTGTCCTTCAACTCCAAGAAAATGGAAGAGAAGGCTGGTTGCTGATTAATGTCATGCTCTTTCACTCCTCTTCATAACTGAAACAATCACTACTTTTATCCCTGAAAGCAGTCATTCTTATGAGCTTGTTCCAACCACCCAAGTACAGAATTTTGCTTTTTTTTTTAATTCCTGTTGCTAAGTACCCCAGGTTTTGGGAGCCTGTGTGTGTACACGTATTTGCCTATGTATGTTTTCAGCAAAGGATGAATGTGTTGACTTTACCAAAATGAAATTGTCACAACAGAAAACTATATTGAAATCACCACTTGAACACAGGATGAAAAACCAAAGATGTCAGTAAATTATAAAATTCAGTATACTCAAAAATTTACCAAAAAAAAAGTGTCCTAAGATGACTACCTTTCCTCACCCACATTTGTCAACAGTTGAATAAGACTCAAATTTTGCTGTATCCTTCTGCCAATAAACGACACAAATGACTCTGCCTTTGAGTACTCCTGAATACCGTCACATTGACTCATCTGATCCCATAAGAAGGGAGGAAAAAGGTTTAGAACGCCTCATAGATTCCTTCTGGCTTACATGGTTAGATGGGAATTCAAACCTGGATCTTGCCCTTAACCCAGAATAAGGATTTGAACCATGGATTTCTATCGTAAGTCAGGAGGGCATGAGATATGCAGAAGAGGCCACCATTGAATCTGTTTTGTAGTTGCTTCACTGTTTCAAACGTGCAAATGACTGCTGAGACAGACATCAAACAGGCTTGGTTCCATCGCTTGATAGCAAAGACACAGGAATGAGAGACAGTATGCTTGAATTCTGGTCTTTTCGTTAATAAATACTTAAATATTTATTGAAAGTAGAAAAGGCATGAGAAAGAAATTGGCAGATTCCTCCCATGTTTGAGGTGACGTGGGTGTTCCCTTTACCAAATTGTGTATCAGTCTCTCTCTGAGATAATTGGATTAGATTTAAGGCAAAGTTGCTCTTTAGTTTCTCTTCACATCAAAACCAAGAATGCATTAGAGATGGAAAGTGGTCCCTTGTGGTCTGTTGGAAAACCTGAGCCATGAAAAATCTATCTATCTGTATCAATGCAGAACCTATCGAGCCCGTATCTGCCATGGATATGCCAGGTACCCCCTGGCTCAGTGAGATACTGAAAAGGGCAGTATAAAACTCAGTATTATAACAGCTCATTACAAACAGCAACAAAATAATATATAGCTGAAATCCAGCCTGGAAAATTGGCTCTCCAGATTGGTGAGTTTAACGATATGTTAAACCACTGTGATGTTTTGATTATATTAAACAATATACTACAAATTAACTAGGACTTATTTTAAATAATTTTACTAATATGATTACACCCTAAATAAAAATAAAATTAAAAATGAAAATCAAAAATAAAACTACTTATATTCCTTTTTACTCCCATGGTACAATTTTTTATGTGTAAATGAAACCTATTCTGGGCTTCAAAGCACTCACTGAATCAAGTTACTGAAATTTTTGATCACATATATACGCTAAGAGAAATTTCTGTCCATAAAGCAAGGTGAAGAGATCAGATGTCACACCAACTGTCCCTTTTGACCCAGGAAAAGCACATGTAACTGAATATGTGTCTGACTGAAGATTAGCATCTGCTGCTGCCCAGCAAAACTGTTGATTAAAGGCCATCACTATGTACTTCACAGTAAACACAGTGGCAAACTTTCTAGGACCAAAGAAGAACGTCAGAAAATATTCCTAGCAGTAGATGGCAGAGAAACATAAAAGTGAGGCAAAAATGGCTATTAAAATATATTTTATACTTATAAAATTACCCTTAATTAACTATAAAATAAAGAAGCCTTAACTAACTATAGTAGCCACTTACAATTATTTCTGTACTAATAAGCCTGGAGAATATATTTGCCATATACATGTCATTAACAAGATATCCTTTGGAATATATAATTTAATAAAGGAGAAGTTGGTACAAATTAAAGGGATTCCAGGAAGTTTGTGTGTCTGTCACCCCAAAACAATATTTGAGTATCCAACGAGAAAACTTCCTAGGCCAATAAATACCCACATTTGTTCATACAAGCTGAAATGCAGCTTTTATAGCTACTGTCTTGCATTAAATTTCTCCTCTATAGGCTTTTTAATGTTGTGTTCTGGAAAAAAGTGTAAATAAATATTGGTCATTGGGATCTGCTTTGTACAGAAAATTTAATAGGAATCCTTAATTGCATGTTGTAAACATAATACAAATGGTAGTTGTAAAACTAAAAACAATTTTGTTCAAAATAATCAACAAGAATGTCTCTAGATACAGCAAACTCTTTTACAAGGCACAGTGCTAGACATCAAAAAAACCCCAATTCTTGTAGAAATTGAAATAGAGGAAATTCCACTTCTGCATAAGAAAAACTCTTGTTCACTGTGAGGGTGGTCAACAGGTTCACTGTGAGGTTGCTCAGAGAGCTTGTGGAGTCTCCATCCTCAGAGGTGCTCAATACTTGACCAGACACAGCCCTGAGCATCTGCTCTAGGTGACTCTGTGTTGACCAAGGGCTTGGACTAGATGATCTCAAGAGGTCCCTGACAACTTCAACCATTCTGTGATTCTGCAAGGCACCTGCATTTTAGAAGTCTGGGTTTTATTTAGGTAAGGAGATGTACAACCAAAAGACAGAGTGCAATACAGGCATATCATCATCATTATCATTAGAGCCTAAAACTGGGTAGACTATCTTCTACCTCTATTTCAAAAACCTCTCCAATACAAAGCTGCGCAGAGGGTGCTCAAGATATTGCTATTGCGTGGCTCTTCTTCTGTAAGCACTCCAGAACTCAAACTTTAAGGAGAAAAAGCAGATGTCTTGAAAATATTCCACAGACAATACGGCTTTTTTTTTACCTAAAGACTTGGCAGACAATCAAAAGGGATCAAATTACTGCTGTTTAATGAGTTAATGCTCATCAGCTGACAGGGAGCAATGGATGGGATGTTATTCTTAACACGTTTTGATGACATGACATCAAAGCGAATGCATTTTACTCTGCACTCTCAACAGGCTGTACATGGACAGCTATAGCAGTTCAGCTAACACGAGATAATTCAATCAACCAAAGTAATGTGAAAATTGAAATGATCTACCTCCACTCCACCTTGTGCATTGTTCCAGTGACAAGAAACTGCTCGCCTTTGGAGTTGGGATGATAAGATTCATTTGAGAAGCATAGTTATAAATATGGTGTCTCTTTGTACAAGCCCTCAACATAGTAATTCTTGATGACCTACTTGTGAGAGAAATGAAATGGTTTATGCACTATATAGCAAAGTCATTCAACACTGTAATATAAAAAGCCCATTTCAGTGCTAAAACATGGCTATTAATTGGGAAATTAATAATCTGTCACAGCTTAAGCAACTTCCTTACCAAACTCAGAAGTAAAAAAGCCATCTCTCCAGCAGTTTTTTAGGAAATAAAGACAGTTAGCTCTTTAATGACTACTAAAATCAAAAGGATCCTTTTCCAAATACATCTAAAAAGCTTATTTTGAGAGCTGAAACATATTCTGTAAATGAAAGGTTGTTGTGAAGTAGATTCCAATTCTTATTAAAGTCTAATGAAACTACAAGGGGTATTTCAGAAAATTCACTGAGTGCAGTGGAATTATAATTCTCTTTTTAAAGATGGTTTGAGAATCTCACATCAGAGAGATAAAGGCAATTAGGAGTTTATTATTTATATATTCAACAGACTATATATTATCAAAATGTGGATATTTCTAAGATCTACCCAAGGAGGTGGATAGCTAATGAAGAGATGGTAACTACTAAATTAAACCTCAGACCTGACTTAGTTCAGGTGGGATTTTTAGATATTTTTTATTTTATTTTCATGTTAATGAAGGCCTCGGAAGAAAAGGAGGCCACAGATCTCAACAGCTTTGAATAAGCCCTCTGTCCTTTATCTAATTTCACTCTTAGCTTTAAAGAATACCTCCCAGATGATTACAGTTGCTTGGAGAGAGTAACTTGATTGTGAAGGAGAATATAACTAGCTGCAGCACATTGGAGGATTACGCCAACTTCCAATAAGGTTGACAACCACCAGCTCTTCAATGGAGGTTGTTGAGGTAAATCCCAGCACTTCAGTGAGTATATTTTATCACTTATAATTATTTTCTTATGACACTGAAATTATACTCAACCTGCTGAACATCAAGTTGTTCAGGCTGCAATTGCCCAAGATAGCACTTGAGTTATTTGCACTGAAGAGAAACAGCAATCTTCTCTTCTACATCACTGAACGTGACCTCTACTAACTAACACACTGACACCAAACACATTGTCCTCTTTAAACACACCTTTCTTCATGAAGAGATAATCACAGATGTACTCTCTTCTAAGCTTCTTTCCTGCTGGGACTCCAGTTTCTCTAGCTAACCTGCCAAAATATTTCTTCTTTAACACACTATTACCAAAGAAATTCTTCTGTGCTCATTTTTATGTTTTCTTCCAGAGAACACTGATTAAAAATTACTTTGCTTTGACACCACCACCAAGTATAATAGTCATGAAACACTTCCAAGCAGCTTGTGTAGCAATGAGGATCGTATCCTGCCATTTAGTGAACAGCACTGATTAACTATGTGCTGCTATATTCCCAAGAAAACCTGTGAGACTCCCTATCTTAGCCAATAATTTTTTTTCACATTTATATCGCAAGAACACAGATAGGTAGAGTACCTAGTGTATCAAAACCTAATGTACTCAGCGTTTCTATGCAATACTACTATCTGCATGCCCGCAGAACAGGAAAAGCAATGTACTTTCTGGCTGTGTTGTTTCAACAGAAAAAAAACCCAAGTTTGTTAAGACTGGATTTCTAAGTTACTTAGGGAGAAAAGACAAACAACAGAAACAGCACTTTAATAATATGAGTAGAGAAAGTGACAATACCAGCATCAGAGACCTCTTTTTCAAACTTTCTCTTTCACATACAAAAGTTTTAAAATATCATAGAATCAGTTGAAACTGAAATGGTGAAGAAACACACAGAATTTGTGGCTTTTGTTGGATCAATACAAGCTACCACAGAACTGGCCACTCAGGGCCTGCTGCTGCCCCACACACCAAGCTCTGCACTCAGCAACAGCAACCTTGCCTATCTTCCCGTCATCCCCAGGTTAAAAGAAATTGCTCTACAGAGAATAATAGGCTGTTTTTACCTTATCAAAAAGAACCACACATCTTCCCAAAATGACTTCATTGAAAGTTCACTCACCCTAGAGCCCAGGGGCACCAGGATGAATGATGGACTCCTTTTGGCTGCTCTTCTCTGCTCTTGTCCCTCCCACAACACCAAGATCTCACTGATTTTGGGGGTTCTACAAGACAGATAATTCAAGCATTGGCAACTGAAAACATCAACTAACAGTGGTGGAGTGACAAGAGAGCAGCTTGTAAATCTGTGTCACTCTTATGAAGAGCCTAATCCTCCTTTCTCCTGGGGGCTACCGATTTATGCCTCAGAAAATCCTCCTGAAACATTAATCGTACTGCAAACACCAGCTGCTCCCTCCACTAGATACTACTGCTCCTGAGGAAATGAAACTGTCCACAGGGAAGAGGACACTTGCCACTGACTCATTCAAAGATTTTAGGCATACATTTATGACAACCTTTTTCAAGTTGGAACCTAAATTTTGGGCAGCTAAAGCCGTATTTAGGCAGTTAAAGGAATGACTGGTGCTGACGACAATTCTAGCTGATATTTCTTCTTCTTTCCATACAATCTTTCCTTAAGTACCTGTGAATGGACTGTATACGAGGCCAGAGTATCAGACAGAAGCAGTGTGGCCATTTTTGTGCTGTTTCTAGCAGTTCAAACTGAATGTGCTGAAGGTCAGCCTGTTCTGTAAAGGGCCTTAGAGGTGTGTCATCACAGCTAAAGTTTAAAGTCATGACAAAGCGTAAATAATTAATGTTTTCTGATTGCTTTAGAAAGCTCAGATCAAAGACTTGCCACCCATCTGAAGGGTCAGTACTGTGCACAGTGGGAGTACCCCATTTTCCTACCAATCGCAAAGAAATAAACAGTGTAGAAACCTGAGATGGGACGAAGAAAGCTGCTGACTGTTCAAAAGTCCTACTGACTTTGGATTCAAAGCAACCAATTCAAGTTACTACTTGCTAATTGAGCTGCAGGAACTGTCTGCATGTGGACTCTCAAGCTAAGGCAAAGGTAACATAATACATCCTCCCTTAGCTCTCTTTCACAGTAGAATTAATGAGCTGGCATTATAAGACACTTATAAAGAGCATGCAGATGGGCAACAATCAAGGTCAACCTGAAATGCATTCGACCACAGTAACCTGATCATGTGATATCCCATCAAAACATTCATCTGTTTGAAGATTTGGAAGAGCTATGTATAATAGGTGAAAACTCAGAGAACTTCTTAGAAATAAATCTACCTGGCACTTCTGCCTTTCCTAATCTGTTACTCTGAAGGATTTTTTTTTTGCATAAAGCAGACTCTTGTCTCTCAAAATTTTATTTTCTACTGGCAATCATTTCTCTCTTCTACATGACTGAATCTCAGATTTTAACTGGCTGCCAGGGAAATAATTTAGCTAAGAGAAGTGCAGACATGGCCATTTGAATCAGGAAAGTCTTCAGGAACATAAATGCTAGCTTAATTTAAGAAACTGGGTGAAATCTCAAAACCAGACCCATTATACATTAATCATTGAAAATTCAGATCTCATTTTTAACTTGTTTAAATTTGAAGCACAAAAGTTACTGCAGAATCAGGATGTACCTCAGCCTTCCTGCCAGTGCAAAAATTGAGCAAAGACGCCAGGATCCAAGTAATTAATGACAGACTAAAAGACAAGAATCGAATTTATAAGAATTGACACCTGACTATAAATGTAGGAAAATAATGGGAAACAGGGAAAAAAAAAAATAAAGGTATTGCAGAGTTATTGATTCCTGATTGTCCAAACACAGTAGCAATGCCACAGCCAGGGAAGAAGGGTGAATTATTTTAGAATTTGAATGACGGCTGTTAAAGGTATTATGACCCTTTCAGGGCTCGAGAGACTGAAACAAGCTTGAAAACTGAGCCACTCACATAGGTATTAAGTCATATATAGATGTGTGGTAAAGACAGAGACACTAAGTAAAGCCAGCCCCGTGTTACAAATTTAAAAGACAAAAGCAATACCATGAAACAAACCTGTCTATGTTTTACCCTTATTTACAATGTTCATGAAGTTGAACTATTGCTCTGTTCAGCACTGAGTAGGAACTGCTGTGCTCTTACAATCTGACATTACGAGGCAAGAGATGCACCGGGCAAATGTCAGAATTTCTATTGTGAGTGTCAGAAGAGGGTGCCTAGACTTGTCTCCTGCTGAGAAGGAACAACAGAACTGTAAATGCCAAGTACCACAAAGCCACTTGTCAATCTTTCCCTCTCTGCCACCTACAGCCCTCATGACCCTGACAGATACAGGCTCTGATTGCATTTGTTGGTGGGATATTGATGTGCTCTGCCTTGGAAGAACTTCCCCTTGGCTCTACGTGATACTTTATGCCCTACCTGGATTTCTGCTGCTATGAGGGAAAGGTGCAGCATTGATGCCATCAGAAGGCTCCGAGGTTGACCTAGAAAAATCTCATTTTGCAGGAAGCTATTTTGCTGTCCTGGTTTTGAACTCCAAGATTTAAAACTCTGAGATGAAGATGTTCTTTATTTCCCTATGCTAGAATGCATGAAGGAGCTTTTCTCTTCTCCAAATACACACAGTGGCTACAAGCGTAGGTTTTATGATTCCTACTGCATTGCAAGGAACCAGAGGTACTGCACACAGGGACATTGTAGTGCAAGAGGTACAAAAAAAAAAAAAAACCAAACAAACCCCCCAAAAAACCCAACCCAAACAACTTAAGGTCTGAAAGTAAGGAAAAAAACAAACACCAAAGATGGATTGTATAAAATCATCTCTCATCCTCATTGGTCAGGTTACAGAAAACATCTAACTACTCAATAAGCCCATAAATGAATTAGGTAAGGAAAACAGTGATTGCAAAGGAGAGAAAAAAAAAATAATCCAAATTAAAACAATATTTTCTGGTTTTCTATAATAATGAATTCATTTTAAATTCAAAACAAGACAGTTGCATATTCAGGAAACAAATTCCTGGAGCCTGATTATTGCTTTTCCATATGGACTACAGCCCTACTCTAGAGATGCTGGCCAAGATGGCTTTTTAGCTGTACATTAAGGATTACATGTTGACTGTAATTAGAGTGGAACTCCTTGCTCAGCATATTTCACATTTTAAAAGTTTATGATGGTTCAAAATGCAACTGGTCAAATTAACAAGAAAGGAATACATCAATGGCTGTTAAAGATTAAATAACTGTCCTGGACCAGGAAGCCTTTGAGCTTCAACTTGCTGAACACTGGGAGAATATTCTGCTGACTGATCACTTGTACACTTCCCTGTTGTTCTGCTCTTCCATAGCTGAGCATCGCTGTCAACCATTGCATCAGCTACCGAGAAGAAAAACATTGTTTTATTCCTCTGGGCTCTTGCTTCTTTATTCACAGATTCTAAAATCAGAAAGCATATTAAGTCCACAGGGTTTAAGGACCTATCTAACAAAGTCCATGTGTTCAGCCCAGTAACCCTTGTCTGACTGAAGTGTATCTTGTAAGTGAGGAAGGCATCTTCTGCTGCAACGACTTCTTCCAAGAATAGTCAAGTCATCTTTCATTATTTCTTTCTTTGGCTAAATAGATTGAGATGATTAAGTTGTCACTGGAAAGTATATTTTCCAAGCATCAAGTACACATAGCATCTTTCTCAAAGTTTGTCTTATCTTTTTGCCTACAAAAAGAAAAGGTGAAGACTTAAGATTCCAAAAGTCTTGACTGTGACTTTGTGTAATTGTGCAGTCATCCAAATGAGTCAAAAGAAGGAGGACACAGAAGGTCTATCTAGGCTTACATTAGACAAAGACATTGTTAAAGGAATGACTTCTTTCAGACAGTTACTGTGATACTGTCCTTTTAAGATGTTTACTGATGTTGTACCATAAAAGCAAAAAGAGCAGCTGCAATGTTGCTACAATATGAGCAATGTGACCCAAAAGTTCCTGGGCTATTTTCCTGAGGTGTCAGCAAACAAATGTACAGACATAAGTCCCCAGGAGTTTCTCCACGTCCTCTGTAGATGCTCTTCTCTCTCTCTGCCAGACAAAACTGCCCCAAGGGAGCAGTGACATACTTATGGCAGGGGCCTCAACAGGCAGAAGTCAGGGCTCAGAGCTCTCCTGAACAGCTGGTCTCTCTGCATGCACTGAGCCAGCAGCTGATGATGCCACCACTGCTTGAGAAACTCACAGGGAAAAAATGCTTTTTGCTCTTCAAGATTCATAAAGTGATCTTTCTTACAGAAGGATTGGGCTTGTGTGTCAAAGTCATGTCTGATTTGAGGTAGGGAAAACAAAGTACTTTTTAAGTCATTTTGAGAAGAACAGTTGATTCAGTATCATTATTGCAAAAGTAGAAATGAAAAAAAAAAAAAGGAAGAATATTTTATATGTTAATGACCATAACGATCATTAGTGATCATATATACTAATGGCATCATTTCTTTAACTCACTGAATAGTGACCTTCAGATTTCTCATCATGCTTGCACTCATGAAAGCCAAAGAAACCTACCTTGAATATCATGCAAATGGGACTCAAACCACTTGAATGGGCTGGCTGGCGTTGTTTCTTTTGTCTCCTTACTGACCCAGAACAGAACAAACTCTTTGATGACATGTTAAATGGAAGTTCTAGACAGTCATTGCTCAACTTGGGATTTTATTCAGTTATGTGTCGTGTGCCAATTAGAGTTTTTTGTAACTAGTTCCTAGCTTGCTTTTTTTTCCCCTTTATTTTCTCTGAACGGTCACGTAGAGGTGTTATATGTTAAAACTCATCTGTTCTCTATCTCCCTAAAGTACGTAAGACAGTTTTATACTAAACAGTTTGTTGAGGTAGTTGAAAATTGAAATCCACTGTTATTTTAAAATCCATTTTTGTTGCAAATCATAATAGAAAAAGTGCCCACTACGGACATGCAAATTTTGAAAACATTCTGTTTCGGAAATCTTCAAAATAAAAATGTGAAATCTGCCACATATAAATCAAGGTCAATCTAGATTAAGAACAGTTTATAATGATCAGGAAACATACTTTTTCCAATATAACTCAATGCAGGTTTTGCCTACATTTGTACTGCTGGAGAGTAACTTATGCTTTATAAGCTTAATAATTAGTTTCACAACTGATGATGAAAAGTACAGTATTATATTTTTCCTAAGGCTTTCAGTATTATCTCTAAGTTCACTTCCCTCTAGACATGGATCTTGTAACAGAAGATTAACTCTAGTTTTTCAATGGAGTTTTATTGTAAGAATATTTTTCTTCTCTGACTTTCCTACTTAAGTGATTTAGATTAAAATGTGCCTAGATTTAGTCAACTGTTGATAACATTTGTGATTTCTAGTAGATACGAGTGTTTAATTATATAGAAAAGAAGTTCTATTACATTATAGATTACCATGATGGATCACATTTTCAAACCAGACTAATGCAGAGTAAAACCAAAGTAATGCAACTAAAATTACTGTAGGCGCTCTAGATTTAAATCAGCAGGACAGATCACCCCTAAGCAGCGTCTCTTACACAAAAAATTTAAATATATATATATGTGCCAGAAGAGCATCCGTATTTTATCAATCTAAAGGGCCATCTCATTGATAGCCAAACATCTAATTAAACATGCAAGTGTAGAAAAATATATATAGCTATATCTTCTAGTAATAATGTAGGGCTCATGAATCCTCACCCAAAGCCAGTGAGATGGCACTTGACATCCTTCAACCGAATTTTTCTTTCATGGATTTGTACAATTCCTTCTGGTACCCAAATTTTGGCATCCACAGTGTCATGCAAGAAGGAGTTCTGAAGCTTAAGTACACCTTGTGTGAAGTATCATCCTTCTGTGATTCTTTTGAACCAACTCCTGCTAGCTTCAGTTGAGAGTGTGATGTAGAAAAGAGGCACATTAGAGGGCAATGATTTCATCTTCAGGTGGAGGAATAGCATTGTCAAATAACACCGAACTCTTGTCAAACAAAACAATAAATGAAATCTACCAATCCTTTGCACTTTCTCTAGGGTAGTTCCAGAGGATAGCTCAGCTAAGAAAACTGCTTAAATTACATAAAAGGTCCCAGTGAGCCTCAGCATAATGCAGTATATACCAAGTACAGGAGTGATATCACATATGCTTTATTCCAGTGTCTGCGGGACATGAGAGATCTCTAAACCAAAAATTGTCACCATCCTCCATCACTTTCTGCCTCAGGACTCCCACTTGCTGTCTGCAGGAAAAGTCTCATTGATACTCTTGGGTCCTGGCTTTACTAGTCAGAAACCCTTCCATGGCAGCAAGCATGCAGACCTGAAACACTAGAGTTCTCTGGGTGACAGAAATCTGATAATATCTCCTTGAATAAAGGCCTATCCACCTTCTAAAGAAGTAGACACCCAGAAACGCTTTGTATCAGAGAGAGATTATCAGAAATAACTAATGAGTCATTCTCCTAGGGTAATGAGGCAAAAAAAAAAAAAAAAAAAAA
>JAAGAY010005748.1:0-11096 GCA_011801015.1 Ardeotis arabs
TAATAAATGAATAGTTTTCCCAAGTCGAGTCTGTTTTTGCCCGTGACGGTAACTTTAACGATTTCTCCCTGTCCTTATCTCAAACCTCGAGCCGTTTTTCTTCTATTATCTCCCCCTGTTCTCTCGGAGGGTGGGGGGAGTGAGAGAGAGACTGCGTAGTCTGGTCCCGATCCGGGCTGAACTACGACACATATGCAGTAATTGAAAATAGTCTTGACTGTGTTTTAGACTGCCAATTTTCTTTTAAGTTGTCTTTGGGCTTTGGTGGTTTTAGTTGTTAAATACAAGAATAGTAGCTACCTCATGTTCCTGAACATGAGAAAAATCAAAAAAAAATAATACTTTCTACCAATCTTGAGGCTTTTAGGTGTGAAATGTTTCAGATTGGATTAATACAATAATACTTTACTGAGTCCTAAGTTGAGTTGATCAGTATGGTAAGAAAATAGTGGAAGTTTTGGTCATGAAAGCAGCTGTGTTTTGTGTGTAATACAATACCAGTCATCAAAAATTCTTTCTTCTACTGTGCCTTTTGAAACTATTGTTTTAGGAAGTCCTGAATAGATTTGGGTATTTAAATTGCCTGTAAAGTATTCCTGAAATTGTGATCCCAGGCTTGCTTGATTTTATGATGTGTATTTTTACAAAGAGGTCTGGTTGGGTTTAAGCAGACTTGGCAGTGTTTTTACTAACAAAACAAGTATGTGCAAAAGGTCAGAGATATTTTAGTAGGAAATAGGATGTGTTTGACAGCTAGATATGCTTTTCATATAATTATGTTTGGAATTTTTGAGAGTACTTGATTTTTCATTTATTTCTTTTTCTGTTCTTGTCCTGTATTTCTGTAATTTAGGTTTAGGTAGCAAACAGATCTACTTCAAGAATGGTGATTCTTCCAATGTGGCTGAACTGCTGGAAAGCTTCAAAAAAGATGCAAGGAGTGTTAAACTAAGAGCAGGAAAACATCAGCTTGAAGATGTGACCGATGTATTGAAAAGTTTTCTTTCTCAAATAGATGATGCGCTTCTCACTAAAGAACTTTATCCATTCTGGATTTCTGCCTTAGGTAATGTATTCAATAACACTCAATACAAGAAAGGTTGTATGTACATTTTCAGTATCACATTTGAGAGATATTTAATTACTTGCCCTGTATTGACCTATGTCATTTGATAATTGGCAAAACAGTTCTAGTGAGGAAAAAAAATATTTAGAGCTTGACTGCAATAGACTTATGTTAATCCAAGATTATTTTATTGCCTTTAAGTGAACCATAATAATAATAACAAATAGTGATGCTTTCTTGATAATATATCTGTAAACAGTAGGCTGATATTGCACTATGTCATAGTTGGATCTTCCAAGGTAAGAAGTTAAATATTTTATGGAAGTATTGATGGTAGAATTCAAGAAACAGACAAACATTAGAGTAGGAAAAAAGCATATACTCTGTCTTTTGACTATATGTAGAAGTTTAGTTCAAAAGTGGCAAAATGTTGATGCCATCATCTGTGTGATTGTTAAATGACAGTCTTGCTGTTTAAATTCTTCAAATATTTTTAATGAATATTCACACAAAATTATGTCTATTAACAATGTAAAGTTGTTAATAACCATTACTTGGTTTTATTTCCTTAGAAATATTAATTTAATTTGAAAGAAAATTTCAGTAACTTCAACCCAAACTGTAACTTGCAATGTATTTAAAACATGAGAATATATGTCTGACTGGTTGAAAACAGAACCATGAGATTACTAGTGCATTCATTAGTTACCCATTACATAAATTGTGATGATTTTTATAATGTTCTTACAAAACAGCTATATTTCTATTTGTTTCTATATTGCTGTATTTACAGACTGCAAGAAATAAACTCTTTCTCTCCCAAACTGTGCTATGAAACTGCAGATGGTGCATAGCAATAAGAGATACATAGGAAAAGCTAAAATAGAACATTAATTTCTGCATTAATGCATTGAAATCATATACGCCTATTTACTGTGTGGCGAGTTTTATCTTTAAAAAAGGTATCGAAAACATATTTCTCTCTGATTTTGCTTAAGTTCAAGCATATGGAGGTTGCTTTAATGTGAACCACTAGAAGTTTGGGAAATTCAAATATGAATATTACACATTTTTTACCTTTAACCTCTATTGAACAAGCTAGATGGAAGCATATTAAGAATTTATTAACTTACCACAAGATTACTCTCATCTTGTCAAAAATCAGAAAAAGTTGTATCTGTAGCAGTTCAGATTTAAGTTAGCTTTTTAGTGCAAGTACATAATGATTTTTTAGTGATTTAGCTTCCTGATTTGTACATGGGGCTAAAATTCTGCTTCAGCTTTACAGCAGAGAATCCTATCTTGTTATAGTTAGGTAACACTGAAAGTACTTGTGGGAAGACTAAAACACTTAGGAAGATAGAGTACAAGACCTTTAAACTGTTTTTTGTTGTTGTTTTTTTGTTTATTTTTTCTTCCAATTATTGAAGAAATCAAAACATTGTGCAGTAGTTAGTAGAGAGTGCTAGGAATCAGCTGGAAGAGGTGAGAGAGCTTCTATGCTTTTGTTTCTTTTCAGAAACTTGAGAAGCAAGGGACTGAGAAGAAAAAGCTAAATAAATAAATAAATAGAATTTACGTTAACTTTGCTCATGCCTTGAGCAGGGTTATGCTCTGTAGTATCTATGCAGCACGGGCAGGCAGACTTAACCTGAAGGTAGAGAGCTGTGGTTGTGTCTCAGATATCGTAATTCCCAAACCAGGAATTCCTATCATTGGCTCTGCCACAGCTACATAACTTTGTGCAACTTATTCACCACCCCTTACCCTTTGCTCTCTTGTCAGGCTTACATATTTGGATCTTTAAACTACTTTGGACCTTGAGACACTTTTCCAATAAAAATAAAAAACATGAAAACGTCTTTTCCTTTCTCATCTCTGGGAACTCTTAGAAGTACATTTGCACTTGTGCATGCACAGATGCACTCACACATCTACATGCACAAACTACAGATTAAATATCCTTTGAGATGAAAGGCAATTGCTGTCATGGGATTTAGTCTTGAACTGTAGTAAATGGTACTTGAATGGTGAACTGGCCCTCTTTATTGTTGATACGGTTTCCTTGCACTGCAGTACAATAATAGACCTTGTTAATAGTAGATTGTCAGTATTGTCTTTATGAAGAAGAGGTTGATTGGGTAAATTGTAATTTTAAATTGCTAGATGATGCCAATATTGGTAATAAGACCTGCTGTTTGTTTTTAGTGTGCATTGTTACTAATGTTCAGTGATTATTATTTTCCGGCAGATACACAGAATGAAAAGGAACGTGTGAGGAAGTATGGAGCTTTTATTCGGACGCTTCCACCAGTCAATAGGGCAACTTTGGCTGCTTTAATTGAGCATCTTTACAGGTCAATGCAAATGATGCACTGTGGCATAGAAATTCTTGTAATGTATTCTCAGTATAACTCTACCATAAATGAAATGTGGCTTGTTTCATTAGCTAGTAAACATCAAAAGCTTACCTAGTTGTGACAATTAATTATATTTGATTCCCTTTAATTTATAATGTGTTTTTTCTTTGATTGTATTTTTAGCAGTAGGTATCTATAAAGATCAGTGTGATGGAACAGCCTTACAGTGAGAGAGGACTGCCAGTGTATGTGTCCAAGTAGGGTAATTTTTGATGTAGCTTCTTTATACAAACTCATTTTACCCCAGTCTGCTAGTCTTGCACAGGATTGTTGGTTCCTGAACTGAAAAGATTTTTTCCAGGAAAATGTCCTTCTCCACAACCTGTATTGCACAAAATAACTGAGAATTAGCTACCCTTTCTGTTTTTCATCAGTGCTTCATTTTGCAACTGAAGTGGTAGAGAATATCCAAAATATAAACTTGGTTAGGCAACAAAGGTCACATCTTATTCATAGGTCAAATAAGCAGCAGCAAATGTATAAAACATGTGACTTGGATGTTTCTGCAATGTCATGATTAAATAGTAATGGTCTATATTATATTATCTATTGAATAACTCAGATTATATTCCTGGTAAATTGTAGTGGGTAGAAAATGTGTAGAACCTTTTCTTTACAGGATATTGCGTTCAGAAATTACATTATATAGCCAGGTACATAGCAGATGTCCTTTAAAAACTGTTTATACGATTAAGTTGATTGGTGGTGTTGTTGGAATAAATATTATAGTAAGTATCGCATTTAACGGTGTTTCTAAGCATATCCAGTTCAGATATATTAATATGCTATTATATCTGTTCTGAAAGTAGTTTGAATTCATAACAGCCAAAATTCTGTGATACCTTCAAGTGTTTGCTTCTAAAAGAGGACACGTTATGTAAGCAACAGAACTAACATGAAAATTTTACCATAAGTATAGAAACTAAGAAGGATCTCATTTGTTTCCACGTTTTATTTGGATCTTAGATCATACACTTGTAGGATATACTTAAGTAACATAATATAGCAAAGCTGTATTTAGTGTTGGTGCGGCGTCTCCTTGAGTACTGTGTGCAGTTCTGGACCTCCCTATTTAAGAGGAACGTGAAGGTCCTTGAATGTGTGCAGAGGAGGGCAGCAAAGCTGGTGAGAGGGCTGGAAGGCGTGTCCTGTGAGGAATTGCTAAGGACTTTGGGCTTGTCTAGGTTGGAGGAGAGGAGTCCAAGCAGAAACGTCATTGCTCTGTACAGCTTCCTGAGGAGGGGAAGTGGAGAGAGAGGTGCTCTTTTCCCTGCTATCCAGTGATAGGATGTGTGGGAATGGTTCAAAGCTGCATCCAAGGAAGTTCAGATTGATATTGGGAAACATTTCTTTACCAAGAGGATGTCCAAATACTGAACAGGCTTTCTAGAGGGGTGTTTGATGCCCCCTGCCTGCCAGTGGACAATGCCCTTAACAACATGCTTTAACTTTTGGTCAGCCCTTAAGTGATCAGGCCGTTAGACTAGATGATCGTTGGAGGTCCCTTCCAATGGAACTATTCTATTCTATTTTTATTCTGTTCTATTCTAAACAATTTTGATATTACTTGAGATGCAGATAGAAAGTATAAGTTTTCATTCTTGTAATGAAATGTGAGGTAAAGAATATAAGGAAATAAATACAAAGGAAAAAGAGATTTTTTCACTGCACTTAATGAAGTTATTGTTTTCTAAAAGCACTGCATATTCTGTAGAGGAGCCTCAGACAATTAAAGGAACAATGAAACCTTCCAAATATGTTTATTTTTCCTTCAACAGGGTGCAGAAGTGTTCTGAAATCAATCATATGAACCCTCACAATCTAGCCATGGTGTTCTCCTCATGCTTATTTCAAACTAAAGGCCAAACTAGTGAAGAAGTCAATGTAATTGAAGATCTAATTAAAAATTATGTGCAACTTTTTGATGTAGGTATCTTTATATAAATGTGTCCTAATTGCTCAGCTATTAGACATGCTAAAATACTGAAATCTTCTTAAAGATGATCTTGCTATTATTTACACTGAGGATTTGCAGGGCTTTTGAACTGACATTCAGTGGACAAACAATGTGTAGGAAAGACTGTATTTATAGGATTGCTGTGAGCTACTGTTTTGCAAAATGGGGCACATTCTTCTTGCTGACACCAGCATACCAATTTTAAGAAAATTTTAAGTTTATAACGATTAAAAATAATACTTCTATTCAAATTTTATGAGCCTGATCAGAACTGAAGCATGGAAGAATTCTGTGTTCTTATTCTCTGAGCTGTGGTTATAATAAAGACTGAAGAAAGTATTTTGTTCCTCAGGCCTAGAAAGAACATTAAATCCAACTGGATGAAAAAGATACTGCTAGCAGCAATTCATGTTAGCCATTTTGGTTTAGAGTTTACTGTGACGCTTGACATTACTTGGTAGTTTTTCATGGATTCCTCTCCTCATATGTATTTGGTAAAGTTTACAGTAACGAGTCTCATCAATGAAGTGCTGTTTCTGACTGATAGAATATTTTGCATACCTGCTTCTGTAAAACCATGATTAACAGTATTGTTAATTGTAACAATATTTATTATTGTTGCATTATTATTAATTATTTACTATTGTTAGATGTAAGCATTCCTCTATATTTGTCATAGTTTATTGTATTAAATTAGTGTTTGCTAGTTTATGTTGTAATTTTTATACTATCTTCCTTATTAATTGATCAAAAATATCCATTTTAAACAGATCAATGAAGACCAGGTCAAACAAATGGATATAGAGAACAGCTTTATTACCAGGTGGAAAGACACTCAGGTAAGTGTCAAATATGAACTGATAGGAAAACAATTTTAACAAAGGCTATTTTGTTGTTTACAGTTTTTTATACCTTATTTTTAAATGTAAATTTCTAAGTTTGTATAGTGACCAGTGTAAACTACAGAGCAGAGGGAAATAAATTTAAATAAGAGAGGACGCATTAATGGATAAAGCAAAGCAGTTCTGTGTAAAACATACTGTGGAATTATGTTCTGGCCTGAGCACTGACATAACTTACAGGTTGCTTCACCCTCTTACTATGCTTCATAAATTGTAGTGGAAGGAAACATTTGCAAATGTGGAAGTGATGACCTGTCTTTTAAAAAATTTTAAATGTGCATATTCAATAACTTCAAGTGTTTATTAATATTATTATTTCATGTGCTTGAGGTACACATGGTCTTTAATAGAGTTTCACCATCCCTTTGACTTTAAAGCATCAGAATCTTTAGCAGCATCCTGGTTTGTGGCTGTTTCTAGAACCCCAAAGCACAAATGTTATCTGAGGCAAATTCAGACACATAGTAACAGTCAAACTGAACTTTGAGATACAATATAAGAAAATTGGAGATCTTATGCCACTTACTATCATCTTGAGTTCCAGTCTTATGTGTGACAACTTTTGAATAACTTGAGAGTGGTAAAAAACAGTCAAGTGACAGTGTGTTTTGCTGTCTGAATGGTATTTGTGTAGAGGCCTAACTAAAGCAAAAATTCAACCACTGCCAAAGTTGTTGAATTAAGAGAGTTAAAAGGATTTTTTCAAAAATCTAAAGTAGCAGAGGAGAAGCTTTCAGTGATTTTGGAGCTTATAGGGCTTTAGAAACTAATAGAAAGCTAGCAGAAAAAAAAATCTATAATGCATTGTCTGTTGACTGCCTTCCTCTTGCCAGCAGCTGTTTTAGAGTACCTTATAAGCCATCATTAAGAAGACAGGGTCTTGCAAATACCTGTTGAAATTGCATGTTCTGTAAATTGCTATCTGGAGTCTTATTTTTATCTCATATTCCCTTATTGTCTGGGTCAGAGTGGCATGAAGCTTTCTGACCATAATGATGTACTATGAATGTGCATATAGAGGGCAGAATGCCTGTTTCCTCCTTTTGGTGCATTGCGGGGAGTGACCAGGTCACTGGGAAACAATTTAAGGTGTATTTCTAGAGTCTGTCTTGCAGAATGGGAACATCTGCCTTGGTAATGGCAAAAAAAACCCCCAAATTTGATATCTCTAAGAGCATTCTGCAAGGCAGGGGTTGAAGTATCTTTAATGGAATTACTAATTCTGGGATCCATAAAAAGAACCTTACTGAGATTAGAAAATAAAATTTTTAAGCCTAAGATAGTGAAAATGTATAACTTTCCAGTACATTATCTTCTGTGGTTTTAGAACAACAAAATGTTTGTTACAGCTTGTTACACTATTAACATTTTCCAAGCAACTCTGGGAAGCTGTAATGGTTAAATATTTGTAATACCTTCTGGCAAAAATATGGAGATTGAGAGGAGTTTCATGAGTAGAGAAAGAGATAGTGGAGACATTTTTATTAGATAGGGAGAACAAAAATAGAAAGGAAACTGAAAGGCTGTTGATCGATTGAATGATATAGTAGCAACTGCTGGCTAGGTGAGTTTGTCTAAAACTGAAGCTGTGAGAAATATAGAGAAGACCCAAATAAAGTGGTTTTGTTCTGTATTTTTTCCACTCCAGATGCCACTGCAAAATCACCTTTATGAGGTGTATTGTGTTTAGAAGACTGCCTATTGAAGAAAAAGAGAGATTTGCTTTTGTTTGGTTGGTTGGTTGGTTGGTTGGTTTAAATAAAGGCCTAGGCTTTCTAAAATTGGTAAGGTTTTTTTTATTAAAATGCACCCAAAAAGCTAATCCTACAAATTTTAAACTTTATAATCAAATTGGAACATTAATGAACAATTGGGCCTGTTTGGACTGGTTTCCCTGGGACTCTCCAGGTTGTTGGAAGGCGGAGTTATAGAAAGATCGGACTGGGATTTTAACTGTTCTTATTTTGTTCCCAGTAAAGTCTCCAGCATTAATAATCACCTTTCTGAATTGATGGTTACACCTTCTGTGTTAGTAGACTGTGGCTTGATTTTCATAATACACATGACTAAGCTTTAAATTCTTTACAAAAAATAGTAATAGTAATATCACTTTAACCTTAAAAATGAAACAAAATCTGCTACCTTATCACAGAATTTTTATAGAATCATAGAATATCTCAAGTTTGAAGAGACCCATAAGGATCATCCAGTCTCAACTCCCTGCTCTTCGCAGGACTACCTAAAACTAAACCATCTGACTAAGAGTGTCATCCAGGCAGTTCTTGAACTCTGACTGGCTTAGTGCTGTGACCACTTCCCTGGGGAGCCTGTTCCAGTGACCAACCACCCTCTTCCTGAAGACTCTTTTCCTAATGTCCAATCTGAACTTGCCCTGATGCAGCTTTATTCCAGTTGTCTAGGTTGGAAAGAACCTGTTGAGATCATCTAGTCTAATTAATTACTGCTGCTCAAGTTGTAGCAGGTTGCCTAGGACTGTGCCCTGTCAGATTTTGAATATCTCCAAGGGTGGAGCCTCTCTGGGAAACTTCTTCCAGTGTTTGCCAGCCTTCACAGTATCATTGTTTTCTTGTGTTCAGATTGAATTTTGTGTGTGTTTATTTTGTGCCTGTTGCCTCTTGTCCTGTCACTGGATGTCACTGAGAAGAATAACTCAGTTTTCTTCACTCCCTCCCATCAGATACTTGCACATTTTAATAAGATTCCCCCCAAACTTTCTCTTCTCCTAGCTGAACAGTCTCAACTCTTTCAGCCTCTTCTTACATGAAAGATGCTACAATCCCTTCATCACCTTGGTGATTCTTCACTGGACTCTCTTCAGTAGTTCCATGTCTGTCTTTTACTGAGGAGCCCAGCACTGGACACAGTACTCCAGGTGTGGCCTCACCAGTGCTGAATAGAAGGAAAGAATCACTTCTCTTGACCTGCTGGCAGTGCTTTGCCTAATGTGGCCTAGAAGGTCATTTACATTCTTTTCTGTGAGGGTGCATTATTGCCTCAAGAACAGCTTGTTATATACTAGAACATCAAGATTGTTCTTGGCAAAGCTACTTTACAGCTGGTCATACCCCAGTGTGTACTGATACTTGGGATTACTCCTCCCAAGGTGCAAGACTTGGATTTTCCCTTGTTGAACTTCATGAGGTTCTTCTGTGCCCAGTTCTCCAGCCTGTCTAGGTCCTTCTGAATGTGTCAGCCACTCCTCTCAAATTAGTACCATCTGCAAACTTCTTGAGGACATGCTGTGAGGACTGATGAAAATTAAGAGTCTCCTGACTGTTCAGCCAGTTTTCAATCCACATTACTCTTCACTTATCTAAGCTGTACTTTGTCAGCTTGTTGGCGATGATGATGTTATGGGAGACAGTGTCAAAGACTTTACTAAAACTATATCCTCATTGTAGAGGGCTATCAGATTGGTTAAGCGTGACTTCCCCTTCTTAAGTCCATGCTGACTAATCCAAATCACCTTGTTCTCATTCATGTGTTTGGAAATGCTTTCAAGAGGTTTTTCTCCATCACCTTCCCAGGGACTGAGGTTGACCAGCCTGTGGCTTCCCAAATCTTGCCCTTCTTGAAGATGAGATTGATACGTATGCTCTTCCAGTCTTTGGGAACTTCTCCCAGTCGTCATGACTCTTCAAAGATAATTAGGAGTGACTTTACAGTGACATCAGTGAGAATCCTCAGCACTTGTAGGTCCTACTTGTCAGGCCCCAAGGACTTATGTACATCTAGTTCCTTTAAGTGTTTAACCTAGTCCACCTCCTTTGAGGGTAATCTTCCTCGCTGTAGACTATCCCTCTGATTTCAAGGGTCTGAGATTCCTGAAGGTCAGTCATCTTAGTAAAGACTGAGGCAAAAAAGACGCTGAGTGCCTTGGCCTCTTCTGTGTGATTTGTCACCTGGTTCCCTGCCCTGTTTTCCCTAGTCTTCCTTTTTCTGTTTATATACTTGTAGAATCCTTTGCTATTGCCCTTCACATCCCTTGCAAGCTTCAACTGAGGGTCAGGCTTGGTTTTTCTAACCGCATCCCTGCACAGTGAAACAGTAGCTCTGTGCTTTTCTTGAGTCACCTGCCCCTGCTTCCATCTCTTCTACACTTTCAGTTCAGGAGCTCTTTGCTCATCCATCCAGACCTCATAAACAGAAAGGGATGATTTGCACTGCTTCATAGCACTTGAAATTTGGAAGGCAACAGTGAAAGGACTTCTTATTTTATTAGGTGGCATGCAACTGTCAAATTTGTTCTCATTCATTCTTAACACATTGCTAGAAATGGCTGCTTTTAGTTTCAGGGAGAATGCTTGCACAAGTGGAACTTAGAAAATTCAAGAAAATGGCACTTCCTACTTAAGCTTAAAGGGACAGAAAGGGCCAAAAAGAAATGCATTAGGAATTATATTTAAATTTATACATTTGAAAATCTATTTCTTTCATCTCATGGGAAAAAATATTCTCCAAAGAATGTAGTAAACAAGTCCTAAATACTTAGATATGACGACTCTTAGTTGGACTATGGAATCTACCTACTGAGTCTCCTAGATATGACATGTCATTGATATTAAATTTTGCTGAATCATGTTATCACATGGGTTTATCTGTAAATTTTTGCCATATTTATTAAGTGCTTTCTCAGATAATTTCTAGAGTAAGTTATTACGCCTTAGCTATGATTTCCATCTCGACATTGCTGCCCTTTTTTTTTTTTTTTTTTTTTTTTTTTTTTTCCT
>JAAGAY010005750.1:0-13195 GCA_011801015.1 Ardeotis arabs
TTTTTTTTTTTTTTTTTAATTCCTATTATTTCAGTCCCATGATTTTGTTTGCGCTGTTCCTAATTCTCCGCCTTGGGGAAGGGAGGCAGGGAACGGCACAGGATTTGTACTGCTGGGGTTCTCTGGGCGTCGTGGGCCGTAATCTGACATTGAAGCGACGAGGCATTGCCATCCAGGCTGCAGAAATCAGATTTTGTGACAAATGGCAGGTAGCGCGGTTCTCCTAACGAAGCTGTGTTTTCCCCATAACCGGCGGTTTCACTTCTATTCATTTCCCTGTTTCGTTTCATTCCTTCTCTTTATCCAAGCAGCGCGAATCAATCAATCACCAGCCTAGCTGCAGCAATCGTGGCATTGTGTTCACTTCAGGGCAGTTGCTAAGACATCTTGGTGGAGAACAAGAACGTACTTGGCCAATGACAGGTAAAGATTAAATCCTGCATCCCGCTGAGCTTCCAGAATTGAAGAGATTACATTATTTCTAGGTAATTTTAACGGCACTGAGAGACAGAGGTTTAAACTTAGATGCTGCTTTTCATATTAAAACGTCCCAGAGCACCTTACTGGCAGAATTTGAAACAGAAGCTGTCCGTAGACATAAAATACGACGATTGAGTGATAGCACCGGCAATAAAAGTAAAGAAAAACCGTATATTCTGAACGCCGGGGGATGGGGGCATCTAGACAGACGTACATATGTCTACCCACGTCGTACGCCCTCGTGAGAGACGCAAGAACGAGCACTCGTTTCTAAATTTCATCTGAAACCGAGCTGAGAAATGCCTCTGCGCGCCCACCTGACCAGCTGCTGACCCCCTCCTGTGCCAGCTCGCCCCGCTTCCCCATCTCACTTCCCCCATGGGACACGGGCGCTGGCGGTTCCCCCGCTGCCCGGCCGACCTGGAAGTCTCCCGTCCTCTGAGTCACTCTCCTCCTCCTCAGCTGCCGTCGGTACGTGGCCGCTATCAGGCTCTGGGGGTTTTCCGTGTCTTGCAATTGGAAAGAAACGAGATAGGACAGTGGTGGATCGTGAACGTCCCATCCGTGATGTGGCTGTGCTCCTGCCATGGCAGCGCTGAGTGGAGGACACAGTGCACAGGGAAAGCTGTGTGTGAGCAAACGGTGCCTCTCAAGCCAGCTGAGGAAAGTGCCACCAATGGTTGGTTGGCCTGCGGCGGGGTGGGACGGCAGTCGAGCCTTCCTTCGGCCGCTTGTGTCTTGTTTTCAGCCGGGAGCTGGAGCCTGTTCCAGAGGCAGGAGTTGACTCCTGGCATGGGAGCACCATGTGTTTGCACGCTCTCCTGACCAGGGATGAAGGCTATCCCTTCCACCATGAGTGCCGAGCGCCCGTCTGGCGTGGATGGCTGGCTGTGTCTCTGTATGGAGGGCATGCACATGCGCTCACCTCTTCACAAAACCACACAGCAGCTTCTCCCACCTTGGAATCCAAGAGCACCACTGCTCAGGCGATTAGGAGAACGCTGTTGGCTTTGGTTGAGCAGCATCAGGCATCTCAAAGCGGTCCCCATCATTGCCCCCCAACATTAACACACACTGGGGTTAGGCTTGAAGGGTTTGAGTGGGTCCTGGGGGAGGCTGCAGCTCCAGCACACCACAGCTCATCTCCTGAAGCTTTCTTCACCACTTTTCTCAGGAACGTGCAGAATGGAAACAGCAGCTCCTGCCAGGGAATTTCCACCCCAGATCGGTAATGTTAGAGTGGTGGGAACGAGATGCCAAAAGAAAAGCTTTTTTTTTTTATATATTTATTTTTTCTGGAAAGTTGGCTGTGTGGATGTGTGATTCGGTACTGGGTGTGGTGACCCCCTCATGCTGGGAAGCATTGCTGAGTGCTGAATAAAATGACAGCCATGGCTGGCCGTCAGAGAGGCGAGAGCACCACCAACGTGAAGGCTCAACGCGCTTCACAATGGTTTTCTGGTGAAAGGAGGTTTCAGAGTTTTCCTTGCAAACGGAAGTAGGATTTATTTGTATTTAAAAAACCATAAGAAAACCAAAATTAAAGATCTCCCACTAACTTTCTGAGGAAGTTACTTTCTGATGAAAATAGCTTGGTATCCAAAACAGAGAAGGATGAGCAGCTCGGAGGAGGTCGCGGCAGTCAGCTGCACCTGGGCTGTTACTCAGCACTCTAACGCGCTCCGAAAGGGCTTTCACTGGAAACCCGGAGGAGGCTTCACGATGGAAGATCGGGCTAAATAAAGGTCTTCCACCTCCATAATTCCGGCAGCTGAGTTTCAGCACGGTATCTAGTCACAGCGTGACACGGCTTCTCAGGCTGAAAAGCTAACCTCAAACCTCTCTAATTTGGGTGACGCTGAGTTGCAGCCAAAACTGCAACTGCTCCAAATGGAGCGATCTCTGCTGAGATGGGTCACTCCTGAGGGCGCCTGCCTTGTGTTTCCCCTGCGCCTATCTGTGAAGATCATCTCAAGTCCTGGTTTCGGTTAGCTAGCAGTGATAAAACAAATTTTTTTAAAAAAATCTGTCTCCAGGAAGTGCCTTTTGCTGTGCGTTAGAACCAAGAGGGCTGAGGTCTGGATGGTGGGAAAGCCACAGCACCAGACCGTCCAGCCCAGCACCCTAATTTCCAGTGAAACCGGAATTGCCGGAGGCGTTCAGCCAGTCGTGTCATGCTCTGGGCATCGTGACAGCTCCTCACTGCTGGCTGGAACAATACCAGCGTTCCCAAGGGATGGCTAGCAAAATCAGTGTATTTTAGTATTTCCGATGAGTTTTTAAAGAGTAGCCAAAAGTGACGGGCTTCAGCCAGCTGTGTATGCCAGGGGCTGTTTTATTTCCGTGTGCAGTTCCCAATTCCCTGCTGCCTCGGGGTAGTTATCAGTGGGAACAGGCCCGGATGCCTCCAAACAGATTCCCCCCAAGCGCTGCGGAGCTCGCCGTGTGCTCCCGACGTCTGGGCTGTGCAGCTGAGAGCACCATCGGCAGAGCGGGTGCGAAAACGCGAAAGGGTTAATGGGCGCTGGGGCTGGTCCCTGGAAGGGGATGCTGTGGGTGGGGGAAGAGGTCCGGGGCGTAGGAGAGACTCGGAGAGTTGTGACTCTCACCAAGGAGATCGGGCGGGCGATGTCCGATCTTCTGGCTCAGGTTTTCAAAGGGAGTTGCTTTTATGGAGAACTTCCTCTGGGAGGAAGAGAAAAAGAGACATGGAAATGATCCCAACCCTCTGCTGAGAAAGAGGGTGAAGCCAGACAGGCTGGATTTGGGACTTTTATTTGGGTGTGCTTGGAATTGCCTGGGCCCGGGGAAGCACCGGGAGCCGGAGGATGAAGATAACCCGTGGGCAGAGGGTGCAGGCTGGAGCCGGGCTGCGGGCGGGCGCCGGGAGGGTGAATCACCCGGCCACACCTGCAGAAAGCACCTCGCTGGTGGAGTGGTGGCAATCTCTGCTGAACTGCGCTGGGGTTTGATGTAAATAGGAAATAACTTCTGCAGCTGAGTCTTTGCGGGCGCGGGGCTATAAAAGGCGCTGCCGTTTTACATACCGCATCTGAGCCGGAGAGAGAGGAAGGAGGCTCTGCTGTTACAGTCACATCGTTAATAAGCAAATATATGTGGCTCCACAGGGCTTGAATAACTCTGGAAGCAAAGTTATGAGGGCCGAGCCCTTTGCCTGCTCTAAATGACTAAAAATAATGGGGTTTATTTCACGTACGAAGTCACAGAACCCCAGTGTTTCCATATAACACACCCGACTCCGGGTCGCCGGCTTTGTAGCTCCTAAGGAATGAACCTGTTGCAGTCGTCTGCTGGATGCACCGCTTGGCCCCGGGCCTGGACCCGCTGACTTCTCTTCCAGGTTTCTGTGTGTGCCCACTTGCACAGCTTGCTCTGGCTTGGGCAGGCCTTGGGAAGCCTGAAACCCGCAGCCGAAGGAGCAATGAGAAAAAGAGATTGCTGTCATGCCACCGCCGCTCCAGCCCGCGCTACGTGGGAGTCCGGCGGGGCGAGCGCAAGGGGCAATTCCAGCGTCAACAGCCGTGAAACCCAGCTGGTGGGCCGGCCCATTGCCGTGGCAGCTGATCATCGGGGTGTGATTCAGTGGCTTTCTAGAAACGCGAGGATCTAAAACAAGTAAAGAAGGAAGTTTTCCTTCTCTCTCTTGTTCCGCGCTAAGAAATAAGGCAACTTGGGTTCTCCCTTTAGGGAAAAGGGAAATTTGGCACAAAAAAGCCCCTCCCTACCTCCACGCGTCTCTGCGCCACATGCCTCCGCTTCACTATTCACTTGTTTTGACATAAAGTACTTTCCCCAAAAAATATTAGTCACAACTTTGGCTTCAACCAGCCAACTCTTAACCTTCCTCAAAACAGTGTGAAATGGGTGACGTGTGATGGCAACGGGTAGGGGTGGGTGGATTTCGTGTTTGGGGAAGGTTCTGCATCGAGGTTTGGGAGCCCAAATGGGGCTGGCACGGGCTGGGGTGAGGGAGTCCCGACGGACCCGCCAGCGGATCAGAGGGTCTTTGGTGCTGCGTCCCTTGAATATGACAAACTGTGGGGATGGAAAAGCAGAACATCTGGTCATGGCGTCATGGGGATGCTTATGCGAGTTGTGTCAACGGAGGCTGAAGAAGCCGGAGTGATGACTGTGGCATAAAGTTGACTAATCCATGTTGACGGGTGTCAAATGTGAACTGGCTGCCTAAAATCCTGGGTTTGAGCAATAACTGCTTTATCAAGCAGTTCAGCACCAAGGGGAAGAAAAACTAAAACCTGTGTGGCGTGTTGGGTCAGATACAGGTTCCTGAGGGTTCCGGGGAAGGAAGGGGGAAGGATGTTTGGGTCAGACTGGGCTGCAGAATTATGTTCCAGGCCTGTAGCAGCTGCACATGCAAGCAAGCTTGCCGTCGCGGTGGGATCCAGGGTGACACGAGCCCTGCCATCCCCCGTGCCTCCTCGAGTAACGATTCCACGCGCTGCACCCCAATGAGAACCTGCTCCCTTTCTCATCCCTCCGCTCTGCTGCTCCTTCCTCCTGGCTGCTTCTTCAGAGCTCTCTGTAAAACCCATCTGGCAAAGGGCTTACAGTTTATTTTAAAAAAGAGAAATCTTTGGAAATTAGTAGTTTCGCTGTGCGTTATTATGCTTATAATCCTCTAATTTGGTAATAAGTCTCTAATCATAGCCGTGCAGCATGACGAGCAGAGGCAGCCTGGAAAGGTGTCCCTCCGGGTTTCCCTCAGCGAGCCCTGATGGGCCATCGGCTTCATGGCTGGTCCCCAGGAACGGCGGGGAGGAGACAGACCCTGCTTCCAGGCTCTGTGCCCAGGCTGTGACGGCACCTTGGGGATGGCCAGACACCCAGACCGGGCACTCGAGCCGGTGCGGAGCGGCCGGAGCAGGAGCCCTGGGGTGGCTGGGACCGCCGTGCGGTGCTCCAGGCGAGGTCCAGGGCGGCAGCAGTGGTGGAGGAGCCTTGCCAGCCCTGGGGAGAAAGGGTTTTCCATAGAGAGGGAACCGCTGGCTGCTCTCCCAGGGCAGGGGGATGAGGGCTAGGGCTGCGTTCCGCTCAGGAGCGGTTTGGAAGGCTGTCCCTCGTGCAAATGCATTAGCGGGATGCGGTCTGCGAGCGAGGCCCTTCCAGCCGCTCGTGACAACCTGCTGCTCTCGGGGCTTCTCCGGGAACAGGATTTTCCCCACTTCCAACACGGCAAAGAGGCAAATCAGTGCAAATATGCAGCTTGCTGAGCGCAGCGTGTGGGGCCGAGCCACACCTTTAAAAAAACCAAAGGGACTTCCAGATGCTTCGACTGGAGAGATCACAGGAGCTAATGGGGTTCTGCGTAGCCTGGCTTCCCGGCCTGTCTGGCAGGGCTGGTGGCCAGGCAGGCAACTGGCCATTCCCGCCCCTCTGTGCCCTGTGAAAAGGCCTGGATCTTTACATCCTGCCACCCTCCCACATCGCAAGGTGGTGGCAACCTTGCTGTGGGCAGAACTGAGCCCTGAGTAAAGCCCTGCTCAGCACCGTGGGAAGGAGACTGGAGTGGGTCTGGCTCGGGTCAGGAGTGGGTTCTATTCTCGAAAACACCACGAACTGGGTCCCGGTGTAAGAGAGGTGGAGGGGAGAGGGTCCCCGCGAGGGTGATGGGGAGAGGCGAAGCGTGAGCCCCGATGGGGAAACTGGAGTCGGGGATGTTTTTACTCAGCGCCGCAGCTGGCTCAGAGATCCTGGGGAAAGCTCCAAGCCCTAGGAAGTGAGGGACTAGAAATGCAGAGCAGGGTAAGATGAAAATGAGACCAAGTCATCACTTCCCAAAAGCTTCACAGTGAAGGAAACACCTCCCACTGTCTGGAGGATCCATGGGAATATTATAATATTTGTTCCAAAAACATGACTGGGTGGATACAGAATTACTGACGCAGGCACAGGCAGCTAATTGAATTCATACGTAGAAGCCCCGGACACCATATGGCCTCAATAAAACGTGGGTCCGTAGCTGCTTCTTAGCAGATGGTTATTCATTTTCATCATCTTAAATCAAAAGATCATTTTTATATCTGGAGATCAAAGGCACTTAATGTCTCCTTGGTCGAGGTTTATAAAACTAAACCTCTGTCCTCCGTTCTGGCGTTACGTGCGAGGCAGACGGGGGTTTTCCCCTGAACCCTTTGCAGAGGCTCCGGGCAACCACATCTGGGCAGCAGCTGCAGATGTTCGCAGCTCTTCAGGGCTGGGACTTTATTTTCATTATACAGCCACACAGTTTATAAAATCAAAAGGGACAGTTGTAACAAGCTTGTGTGGCCATTTATATTTCCCCAGATTCCCGGGATCTATCCCATGTGAACATTTAGGGATAAAATTATTATTTTTTTCCCTTGGAAAAAAAAGAAATGCGCAAAGCACCGTCTGACCTCTCCGACACCTATCCCGTACTCAGCCTCGCGCAGCGGCTGCGCGAGGCCGACGCTCTGTGTACGCTGGCATCCCCGTGGGAGAGGAACCCGCGGAGGTACGAGGCGAGTCTCGGCCGCCTCTCCGGCTGCGTGCGAGAGGGTGGGTGAGCGCTCGCCTCCGAGGCTGCACGTCAGCGCTGCTCCGCCGGCAGCCAGCGCCGGGGAGAAGGGGGCGAGATGCGTTTACGTGGAACGTTCTTCCACACCCACCCAAAAACCTCTAGGATAGACGTGATCTTTGCCACCTAAGAATGAAAGGTGTGTGGTTACTCAGAGCACCGTAGGTACAGGTTGCAACAAATTGAGTCCTGCAGCCTGTTAATAAACCTCGCTTTTGCAGCGGCTACCTGCCGGCTGAGGCACCGCTCTCACCGGCGCGAAGGTGTGACCGCAACGCGCCTCCTCTCCTGTGAGCCCCTACCGCCGGCGTGCTCTTTGCACTTCAAACGCCGATGCACGCGGTTCACGTTTGCGCCACCGTCAGCGGGCATCTCCGAGAAGAGACCGAGCGCTTCCCCGCCGCCGTGCGGGTTTCGCCCGCTGGCCTCGCCGCCTGGGCTGCAGTATGGAAATGATCCTCCCCGGCAGCCAGCGGCGTCCCGCCTCGGCTCCCGTTCACCTGGAGATGAAAGTGCTCTGGCTGCCAGTGTAGGCGGGGCAAAACTATTTAAAAACCTCGTTAGAGAAAGTATTTGGGGAAGACAGCAACACCCTTAGTTGTGGTTTGCTCCAGGACTTCTCAGCCAGATCACTTGTGATACAGAGGGAAGGGCACTGTGAGAGACATTCCTGTCAACTGGTACTTCTCCTAGGGAGGCCTTGGGAGTACTTTGCCTTTCTCTCCGTCCCGGTGAGCTGCATTTTCTGCGTAAATATGGCCACGTCCCCCTCCAGGTGCCGTTTAGGTGAGGAGCCCGACTGCAGGATGGCATCGGGGCTGCCGCGCGGCGCGGGGTGGTCCTGTTCCGCGCCAGAGGAACGCGGTCAGCAAAACCGTGTGGAATCTTGATTAGGCACAAATCCACCGTGAATATTTCCTATTCCATCTAATTCCTGTTTGTGCTTACTTCAGCTGGATTTGCACCAGGAGTAATGCCCAAGCCACAGCTGGCTCGGGATGCACATGGGATCAGACCGGGACTTTGGGAGGAGGTGGATCTGGATTCAGAGGTTTGGCTTCTTATTTAGAAAATGACGGGCTACGTTCTCCCATGGCTGCTCCAACTACCCCAGAGCATAATAGTATTCACATCCAAGTGGGTTTTAAGTCTTTTTTAAGACGAGGAAACAACCTCAAGTCTATGGTTTGCCCTGTTACGAAGGAGCCCGTGCACCTGCGCTGCCCCTGCCGCCTGCGTTTTCCTTGTGTCCCATTTATTCAAAGGGGTCAGATGTTCATTAACTCCCAGCGAGTCAGAGTGCCGGTGAGCCCTGTTCCTCTCCCAACAGCCAGCCGTCCGCACAGCTTAGGCAGCCCCCGTGAACGAGGACACCTGCAGCCCTCAGCCGGCCACCGGCGCATCCCGCTCCCTCGCAAGCGGGTGCTTGATCCCGTAGGATCACACAAGCCTGCAAAGTCCAGGCTGGGCCAAGCAAGCTCGCACGCAGCATGCACGCTTGTTCTGCCTTATCTCCAGCCGCGGGAGCCGACGGCGTCCCGGCAGAAGTTCAGCTGGGTTCCCCGTGCCGTGAACCAAGTCCCCCTGCCCTAATCAGCAGGCGCCTTACACGCCCTGAGCGCGTCGATGGCACAGACCTTGTGCGGCAGGCTCGGGTTCAGAGGGCAAGGTGTAACTCCTCAGTGCCCTGACGTGAACTGCAGAAGGAACACACTCCCAGACTCTTTTTGCCTGTTCTGGCTTTATTTTATTTTTTTTTTTTTGGAAGGAGGGGGAGGAATGTAATTTTTTTAATCCAGTTAGTGAGTTCAGAATACGTTTTATGTTAATATTTGGCTCAGATGTAGTGTAGTTTGGCCCTGTAGTGTTGTTACCTGCATCCCCCAGAAAGCACAAGATCTCCCCAGACTACGAGCCCCGGTGGTGTTGATTCTTGCTGGGTATGTGGATGCCAGGGAAAAATAAATAACGCTGTAGTTAAAAGGTGTGGTATTTTCTAAGTCACAGATCTAAAGGCACCCTACTTTCCTTGCTTTGCATGCTTGCGGAGCACCATCCTTTCTGCTCTTCAGATATGAAAGGCGAAGCAGAGAGACATCTGATGAGGCTTCATCGCTGACTCACTGTTTGATGTTAGGCAGGAGGAGGAATGTGATCAGATCCCATTGTGCAAAGCATCCACCAGACGACTCTGTCACCCGGGAGGAGAGGCAACTCCTGCTCCTCAGCAGGACGGGTTGGCGGCCCCGCTGTCCTGCCCGCAGCTGGCTCCCCGCCGTCTCCAAACCGGGTGGGTAGCCCCTCGCCGTCCCCCGTCCCACCTGAGCTCTGCAGAGACCTCACAACCCCGGGCACAGCAGCAGGGACGTCACCTTGGGAATCGCCCTTACGCCGTGCGCAGACAGAGGTTCGGGGCCCTGCTCGTGCTAGCGGCGCGGGAGAGGCTGCGGGCCGGCGCGCAGCCGGAGGGGCGTGCACGGGTGTGCACGCCTGGAGTTCTTTCTCACGAGGTGGTGCAACCCGTCAGCGGGGAACTGGTTAAACAGCGTGAGCTCCCCGGCTGCCTGGGTTTGGCTGGCAGCGCGAGGCAGGGCAGGATGTCACCGGCAAGCCGGCGTGTTTTATTAAACAGAGTATCAAAGTGGGCTAAAGTCTCTTATTATGACTTGTAACGTCCACAAATTTTGCCACTTCCAAATAGTTTCCACCTACGTATTCCTCCCACTGCTGCACTGAGGGCTGGCAAACATCTCCGCTCCGAGAGGGGAATGGCTTTCATTTGAATAGTCCTCAGGCAAGTTTCACCCGGCGGTGCCAGCGTCAGACCCGCAGCTCTCACGAGCCCAGCGCCATCCGGGCTAGCGCGGAGGGAGGGAGGGCCCTTCGCGTGCCCAGGACTCCACGGAGACAGCAGCTCTGGCTAGGTTTTTCCCAGTGTTTTATCCAAACACAGTCCGCGGTAGCCTAAACCAGCGTCGTTAAGCAGCGATGGGTGCACGTACTCGCAATGTTAAATCTCCACTTATCCTAACGTGCGGATGATTCCTTTCATCGTGGCGGCGAGCGTGGCCAGCTGTGCTGTTGAGACAGTGAGTCACGCACGCACGCAGCTGAAACCACCAGACTTCACGCTAAATTCGAGCTTTTGCAACGACCTGCGGGGTCCCAGAGGGACGAGGCAGAGCCCCGTGGGTGTCAGGCTGCTCCTCAGAGCCCGCGCTGTTACGTCCCGCGGTGCCGCTTTCGGGATCCTGCCTTCAGCTGACGGGCGTGGGCTCTCCTACGCGCGCCTCAGGCGCTTAGGTTGGGAAATGCGACGTGCAGGTCCCCTGGGAGCTGCTGATCCCCAGCGCTTCTGGCTGGGTACGTCCTGCACTGCCCGACACGCTGCAGTCCCGCAGACCGAGGGTGGTGGGTGTTTGATGGAGGTGCCGTCCCGCGGAGCTGACAGCGCTCCGCTGCCCACCGAGCGCTTTCCCGTCCGTCCCAGAGGCCGGTGCCGCAGCTGGAGACCACCCTGTCTCGGAAGAAGAGCCGCCACGTTTACCGAGCACCCCACTCCCCTACTCTCTTCGAGACAGTTTGGCTCCCACAGAAACTTCTCCTTCTGCACAAAGGAATGGGTGTGAATTATCGAGGCCCCGAGGCCGTCCGTCAGATGCCGAGGGCTAACCGCGCCTGTGCGGCACCTCCCGCGCGGCGCAACCTCGGCGTCCGGCCGTGGCTGCCGGGCCAAGCGATGGCTGTTCTTTCACCTCCGGTGCCAGTAACCTGACACGAGATTGCTGGAAACGAGAGAGAGGGAGAGTCAGCGATTTGATTACAGGCCACAGGCACATGCCTGGCCTTCATGGATATATTAAGTAAGAGACATTTTAAAACAAAACCACCCTCAGTAACCTTATCGTAAGCTTGAATCCGCAACCCATCTGTTAACTCCCAGTGCTGCCCACATAGGCTCCGACCAGACGTCGGTGCCAGGGATTTTCGGAACGCTTTCCCCCAAATCGCTGTGGTCAGAAGGGGACGGTGGCGGGGAATGGGCAGGAGCTTGACCCCCCCCAGCCTGCTTTCAAACCGACCCCCAGCCCCTCGCCTTTTCCTGCCTCTAAATAACTGCAGATCCGCCTCGGACACGAGCGGCCGCTGTCCTGTGGCTCCCAGCCCTTCTGAAACACGCGCTCAGGAGACCTGCTGCTCGGCGAACGGCTTTCGAAAAATTAAACCTTTTCAAACATTTTGCTGCTGCCTTAATCGCACGCTGCAGAGGAACCCTCCGCGTAGAAATAATTCAGCAAACAAAATCGAGAAGGCAAATTGATGATTGCATCAGCCCTAGCTTATGAAAACCGATCCCCGGGAAAATGTAATTCAACTCTCCAGCAATCGAACTCGATGCCCAAGAATGCAGTAACTCCATTTGGATCCTCTTTTTAGGGGGACTCCTAAATCCTTGGTAACCTCCCTTTAGGTCATGAGCAAATCCCGATCTGGAGAATTGTTTGGCAAGCACGAGAACAGCAAAAGGGCTAAATAATTGGGGATTACCTCTGACCCTGATTTGTAGCTCACCACCCACTGCAGGAATGTACTGAATATCTGAAAGAGCATGCAGCAGTCGGACAATTCACGGGCACGAAGCTGTCCGCGTGCACTTGGAGCCCGAGCCTGAAATGCAGAGCCTCAAACCTCAAACCTCATTTTTCATTAGCAATCAGCTACAGCAAGCCCTAATTATTTCTGCTGCCTTGGACAGAGGGTCGGAGATGGGACAGATTAAAAATTGCACCTATTTTTTTTCACCCTTTGTTTGGAAAATAACAGCATGGGTCTTCAGGGCAGAGAGGGAATGGACCGGCTGATTCAGTCCCCATTTATTTACGCCGGTTACTTTCCCCTGAACTGCATCACTTCCATTTTTCTGACAGTTATTGCTGAATTTGTTCAGTGCCTGTACGGAAGACAGGAGGAGTCCAGGGCCCGGCGCTGTGATCCTGCCCTCCATTCACACTCCGCGCCCCATTTTCCACCCCCAAGCCCTCTCCCCCGCGGCGGGCTGGGTCTGCAGCGTCACGGCAGACCCTCAGATCGGCGAGCGGATCACGGCTGGAAGCACCGGGTTTGCAGGCTCAGCCGTGACATACCGAGGGGACCGTGCGGAGTGGGACAGCCGAAGCGTCTGCTTTTTGGGAGCTCGCTGTCACCGAGACAGTGCTGCGTTGTTCACGCTGGAGATGCAGCTGGGATCTTGTGAAGAGGTTTTTGGTTTTTTTTACAGCCCTTACGTTTACGGCTAGCAGATTTCTGCGAGGCTCTGGCTTCCCTTAGGATTCCTCCTGGTAACAACACGCGCTTTCAGCTGGCGGTGAGCCGTAAGAGGCCTGTCTGCATCTCCCGTATAAAATCTCTTTGTGCTCTCACGTAATTCCTCCTGACCTCAGATTCCTCCCGACCTCAGATTCCTCCCGACGTGGAGCGGAGCAGGACTCTCGGAGGCGACAGCACAGGCTGTGCGCCGGGGTTCTGCCGTCACCTTATCTTGGCGAACGCGCCTTTTTGTCTGACGAGCTCGTCTCTGCTTGTCTGGCGTTGGGCAGGGATGGTGACCGTGAGCCCTGCGAGAGGAGAGGTTCGCGGTGGCGGGTACGCGCCGTTATCGCCCCGCTCGGCGTTCGGCGTCCAGGCTGTGCGAAAGCGGGAAGCGTCCCCAGCTCCCCTGCCATGCTGGCATTCGCCCCCCGCCCCTTCGTAGCGGCTTTGGGTGATTTTTGCCCCAGTGTTTCCAGAGCTGTGAGGCCACAGATTGAACTGGGGGCTGCGTTTGTGCCTCTTTGGGTCTGGCTCTGGGGGGTTTCATGCAGTTAGGGGATCGGTGCGACACAGCCGCCCCCAACACCACGGTGAAGGCGCTCGGGCCCGTTCCGCGTCCAGGGCAGCGGGATCCCCCTCATCCCGCACCGGGCCCACCCGACACCGGGGGTGGGGGCGGCATCCCCCGCACCGCGCCCATCCGACACCGGGAGGCGGGGAGGGGGGAATCCCCTACACCGGGCCCATCCGACCCCGGGAGGAGGAGGGGGGGCGGGGATCCCCCGCATCGGGCGCATCCGACACCGGGAGGGGGGAGATTCCCCC
>JAAGAY010005751.1:0-10538 GCA_011801015.1 Ardeotis arabs
CCCTCCCCTCCAGCGTGTCGATGGCACCACACAGCTTGGTGTCATTGGCGAACTTGCTGAGGGTGCACTCTATCCCACTGTCCATGTCGCTGACAAAGATGTTGAACAGGGCCGGGCCCAACACGGACCCCTGAGGGACGCCACTCGTGACAGGTCTCCACTTGGACATCGAGACGTTGACCACCACTCTCTGAGTGTGGCCATCCAGCCAGCTCCTTATCCACCGAGTGGTCCATCCATCAAACCCATATATATGTGAACAAAATTGTTCTCCCTTGGCATAATAGAAATCTTAAAATATCTGAGATAGAAAGATTTGTCATGGTCTCAGAACAATCTCAAACACAAAAGCCTTACCTCTGGTCCCATAGGTGGTTGGCCATTTTGCTCATCATATATCTTGTATCATGTAGCAGTCGTAATGAGAACTTACTTTGGAATATAGTTGAAAAATGAAGCAGCGTAGTTATGACAGCATTGATTTCTATAGCTAAGTAATGAGGCAAATTTTGAAAATAAGGTTGGTTGATTTACTTAATATAGAAATCCCTGCCAATTTCCAGTGTACTATCAAGTACAAGCATATTAATTTAAACCTTAAAAAACCCAAACAGATGATTTTTTATTTCTTTCATGCATATGCTTTTGAGTATTTGAATATGTCTACACCAAAAGAATCTAGATTTTCAGAGAGCCAGTTAGCTTGCGTTGCGAAGTTAATGAGTTCTGGTAAGGTCAGCCTGTCACAATAAATCTAATTATTACACAGCTATTTTCTTTATGTATGCAGTTTTCACCATATGCTACAAGATGGAAAGGACAGTGGAATAATGCTGTTCTGTTGAATTTGCTGGTGATAGGCATTCTTACTCTCTCAGAGTGGGGGGAACATCGTGAGGGAAGCAGAGGACAGATGGACATGTTTCAGTTGGTGTTTGTATGACCTCTTTAATCTGCATAATTAGAAAATGGGAAAGTTGTCTATGACGCTGATGCTGACTTCACTTCTAGGTCTTTTTGAGCTCATTTAAAGTACGGTAACGAGAAAAACATTTTACCTTTGGGCAGCAATCTGATTTGTCAGGAAATTCCTCTTGCTATGATGGGTGGATGAGGAAAATTTGGAATAATATGATCCAGATGTTAAAGCTCCCATTTAGCAGTAATGCAGATGTATTATTTTATAGAATTGCTCAGATGGTGACCTTCCAGTATTAATAATAAATCAATGCTGGGGGTTTCAGCTGTATGACTTGATTCCTATCTTTATCCTCATTTACATGACAAAATACTCATGCATTTTATGTAGAGGCTAGTAGTATTAAAGTTAACAATCTGGAAGACATAAAAACCAATAAGGAAATCTGAAACAATTACTGCAAACAATATATACCAGTTAATCTGATAACAGCGTTACTCAAGAGAAAGTTGTGATACCATTTTTAAATTAATCAGCATTTCATTTTGCAGCTAACATGATAACAATGTTCTATTATAATTTTGTATTAGAAAATAGCTACTTTACTGAAGGTGTGTGCCCGTTCAGTTTTGACTTTGCCACTTAAATTCAGACTTTACATTCAATCTACTGAAAAAAAAGTAACGCACAGTACATAAACATATTGCAGAGGAATCACATTGAACAGTAGCAAGGCAGGATGTGGGGATCTGATGTGTTGTATCTCAGTGTTATAACCATTTACGACACTGGAATTACTAATTATTTACAGGGTGCAAGGCAAATACATTGTTGTTCTAGCGCCAAAGGACCTCCTGTGTCAGATGCTGTACAAGTCACATTTTTTTGTATGAGTTTTACAGTTTGGCAATCTGTTAATCAAACCTACCCATGCAAAATGGAACAGTAGGATGTCATTACTTTGAAATTACTGTCTCGGTTTTGCCAACAGTTAGTCACAGTGCTGCAGATGCAGGTTGTTCCTCTTTGTTTCACCATCAGACTTCACTGGTGGAGATCCCTGTCCACATGTGGAATGCTCTCAGTTATTACCAGTTACATCACTTCCAAAGCAATCCACAAGCCTCTCTCAGGGAGAACAGCACAGTTTTTCCTTTTTTGTTGGTTTTGCCTTGCTTTGGTGGTTTTTGGTATTGTTTCTTAAAAGAAACCTGTAGGAGAGGAGCAAATAAGAATTTCCCTGGAACAAATTTTCATAGATTACAAAAAGGGCCATTAGCAGTTGAATTTGAAGGAATCTTCCAACTGCAGTATGAATAAGTTTCCCTAAGCCCGTGTTTATCAAGCATGACATGCAAATGAAAAAGAATTAAACAGGAGTTAAGATTAAATTCAGTCCATCAGTTCCATCTTGGTTTTTCGTTCTGCAGACTCTTACCATCAGTAGTCATCCCAGGTGTTACTGAGCCTGAAAAGCTCCATTTGGTATAGGTACCAAATAGTCTGAATTTATTCCTTAGAGCCCCCTCCACCTCCCTAAAGAGAGGTCTCTGTTCTTCCTTCTCCAGTCTTCTGAAACTCCACCTCTCCACTCTGGGCTTGCGAAGACAATTATTGATGGTTCAGATTTTGCTTCTGCTAACTTTCAAGTATTTTAGATAAGTTTCATTGGTGGTATACTGACTTGATGATATCTCACCTACCTCAGTTGTTTTTTACCTGTTCTTGTCCTGTTCTGGCCTGTCTCCTTCCTTCATAATTTGTTACTTTCAATACTGTTAGCAATCTGTTCACAATTACCATTTCTTGTGAAGACTGATGAAAAACAAAAGGTTGGGGTTTTTTATTTTTCCTATACTTTTTCCTGTATTATACATTTTAATTGACCTTTAAGTAAGGGTGAAATATAGAAGTGTAAAACCTCTATTGAATTTATTTGAATACTTCAGTAGAAGCTATATATGTGGCATTTTGTGCCACTCTGCAAAATACGCAAGGTCTTGAGCAGTCTTTCTTTTCTCTTATCCGTAGGTTGGTCTACAAATGCCTCTTCCTGATCTATAAAATGAGTTATCTAGCCATGATGTTTACCATGTTTGGATTTAATTTATTCTTTAGGTAGGTGTCTTCAGGTAAAATGGGGATTGGCAAGTGTTATGATTTCCTATTTGATAGGTTTTACTTTGTTTGCAGTGAAATTGCTTCAGACTGGCCTGTTCATGACCCACCTAACATATGATACTCCTTTTACGTTGTGTAGCTGTAGTTTCTCTTACTTCTTGATTTTTATTATTGCGCAGTTGGTCTGAAGTTTGGTGTTCAGTCATTTTACAACTTGTGTTTGTGGTGTGAAGAGAGGAGGGGAAAAACCTTAGACTTCATACAGCCACTGTGTTCACTCATCTAATCCCCTGATTTAACTGCTGAATTAATCCTCCATCCTTCATTTACATACCTAAACGAGATGACACATAGAAAGGCTTGACGTAAAGGTTAAAAAATTAAACACATTCATATCAAAACCACATTATAATTCTTTCTGATAATTATGATTTCCCGTTCTACCAGGCTATAATGTTGGTAGGGGGTTCTCTTCTTTTTGTTTTGGCTGTTGCCAAAGACAGTATTGTATGTCCAGATGATCCTTGACCTAACCTCTTAATCCAGCTAGAATTTTTGCCTGGGAAGAAATTGAATTTTCTTTATGTTTGTCCAGGATTTCTGTCTGACTAGCAGCCCAGTCAGAGCTACTGTGCTGGACTCTGTTTGAGGCGCTGTCTGACCAGAAATTCCAGAGATTCCTCAAGAGCGTGTAGATCAGCTATATAATGCATCTGCTTGTAAGTCCAACAGTTCTTGGAAGTATTGGAGATACTGCACATACATAAATCAGCTGTTCCTTTAAGTGTCAGATTTATTGCCCATACATTGTATAGTTGATTAACCCAAAAGTACGTAGCTCTAATGGAAAATTCTTGGCGGAAACTTAACAATCTTGTGTTAGCAAGACTGTTAAGCTTTATTCTGTTGAGGTATTTTATTTAACCAGCTAAGTTCCTCCACCAGTGTATTTTAAACATATAACTAAAAAAAAAAAGTTAGCTCCACTTTTAAGGTTCTTAACTTTGTGCCCTGCTGCAGCATAAATGACAAGTCCTTTTTACTGTTGAGAAGCTCCAGTTTTATGAGTATTTAGTAGCCAGGTGTCAGTCTGCCAAGACCTGTAGCACATACAATCTCAGAGAAATGACAAGAGATGTTAACATTTTTGCAGACTCTATTGAATTGAGGGCTTTAGGGGGGTAGGGTGTTAAATACCACTTGCTGCAATTTAGCAAAGGTTTTTTTTCTGAGGAATTTCTGTTCAGGAGGACAGTGGGGTCTTTCAGCCACAGAAACTGAACATTTCTTTGACTGGAATATTACACCTTATTGAGATTTGGCTGATCTTGTTGATTCTGCAAAACAACGAAGTATATCTGATTGTTCTGTACAATAAGACTCTAAGCAAAGTCTGTTTCTATAAGAAGATGTGTCAGCTTGGCCTTCTTATAACAGAACTGAGTAGCAGTGGCTCCAGGAGGAGTTCATAGCCCGCTTTCAACGTTGCTTGCCGTCAAGCTTATTGATACTTCAAGTACGAAGGTGTCTGCTGCTGCAAAAGAAAATGAAACTAAACCCACAGTTTGAAAGAAGCAGAAGCTAACTGGAGTAAAAATCTTGTTGATATTTTATTCTGGTGTTTTGGTCAAGAACAGACTCACTTGAGTATTCTTTTGTGGTTTTACGACAGTGTTGAGTCTGATGACTCAATGGATTTTGCTGTGACACCACTTATTTATGGACTGTACTATGGAGAGATGGGAAGAGACTTTGCAGAGATTTGTTCTGACTACATGGCTTCCACCATTGGTGTCAGTGCTGGGGATCATCATCCTGAATACCACTTGCAAGGGCTGGAAGTAAGCTCTTGAATCTCTTGTGCCCCTGGGGTCATGAGAATAAGGTGTGCTGGATACTCTTGCAGTAAACTAACCTCCTTGAGGAGAGCTGTTCTTGTGCCACAGACAAACTGTTGAAGACTCTTGTCAATCTTGTGATTAGAAGAATAGACTTAATGAAGTAGTAGCCAGTGACATATGCCAGGGCTCCGTTTGGGGTTTCCAACAGGCAGGTCCCTATCTAGAAGAGACTACATAGTTTTCCTAATTGCCATAGGAAGACAAGCTTCTTACTTCATCAAAGTCTGTGAAAGAGTCTTCTTGCTCTTTCGTTTTTATAGCACTTATCTCCCCTTTCCAAATAAGGTGATTATCTCAGCACAATTCTCTTATGTCCCAGTTACTTAAAATCAAGCAGATGGTTGCTGATGTTCTTGCATCAGCAATAAAATTTTAATTATTTCTTGGTAACTGTGCATTCTGGCATTAGTAAACTAAGACAATTGTAGCCATTATCGTGCTGTCCTTATCTTTGATGGCACTTAAAATGTGTTTATGCATCCTTGAGTCTAAGCAAATATTTTGTTGTTCTTTGGCTTCTTTTTTCTCCTGTAAACTTGATCTTGACAGTTTTACAACATCAGTGGCATACCAACAAGAAATTTGTCGAATGACATCTGCACAGTCTGCAGGCAGAAAATTTTTGTGGATATAAATGAAGAAGGGATTGTTGAAAATACCTACCAGCTGTCCTGTAATCATGTGTGTCCTTTCCGTGTAATTATGGAACTGTTGTTTTATCTTCTTTTATGCTGCATTAAAAAATAATGACAACGACAATAAATACCAAGAAAAAAAAGGAACCAAAACCACATTCAGAAACAACATAGCACAAAAGTAAAAATAGGATCATGAAATATATTTCAGTTCTGTGACACAAGTTGGGGCCATGCAGCTTTTTGACAGACAAACCAATGTAAGAGTGGCCATAACCCTACAGCTTCAGGTCCAAATCCTCTTTCCAGGTACTTGTGCACAGCCTGTGTGAGTATGCTTGACAGTATCTTAGACCAGGCACGCTGACCCATGGGTCAGATCTGCTAATTCAGGCTCCTGTGTACTGCAGAGGATTTCCTCCAGCTGTGCCTGGGGCTGTGTTTGCTGGGTAGTTTTAAGGCAGATGTGGAACCCTTCTCAAAAGATGGCACATACATAGCCTACAGACTGACAGAAGACCCAGTGTCTCATACCCAGAACTACCAAACAAGTCAGCATTTTGCATTCCAGAAACCAAAAAAAAAGGGTATTACATACATGCTAGACCATTGTCACTAATCACTCCTTTCTGCAGTTCATTAAATGGCTTCTTGCAAGCTGGAAGATATGAATACTAGTCTGGATGTTCGGGACATTGGATTCAACTCTAAAATAATTCTAAATATTCCAAGTAATTTGAAACTGATCAGTTATAAACCAAGGCAGTGTCCATAATCAGTCATTAAAATTATCTGTTGATGGCTTGACTAGGTTTGCAGATGTAGGCGCTGAGCCTTGTTTATATTTGAAAGATTGCTTAACAATACACTAGATACCAGGTTTCGTTAATTCTGCATCTGTGGTTGGTGTGTTGCTGGCAAGAACCAGACTTGCCCATACAGCCCTGCAAAAGTTGTTTTGAAGAGGATGTTAAGCCCATATCCTTAAACCCATATCCTTTCCCTAACAAGAGTGCTTTTGATTTGGATTTTCTGAACTGTAGGCTGATTACTTGCTAATTCTTGTTTTGATCTGCAGTGAAGGGATGAGATGGCCACATTAAATAAATGGAAACTCATTTATTATTAAGGAACAATTATCTTTAGGGAAGATGATTGTTTTGTTTGGCTTTATCTTATCTAAGACCCTAAGCAAGCTAGGAAAAGAAAAGTGCATATATATTTTCTTTCTTGATTTTAAGACATCCGGAAATCATTTTTATAATGAGGAACATCTTAAAGAATGTAAATCGCAGTTTTAGAAAGACCATGCAGTGGATTTCGCTCTTTAATGAAATAAAAAAAAAAAAGGGATATAACATACTTTCAGAACAAGTCCTGTTTTTTTCTCCCTTCTCTTAGTAGTTAGTAAACAACGTTCTTCCTCTAGCAAACGAAATAATAGCTGAAGATCTGCTGCTGCATCTGTAGAAACCTACTCGAGTGGAAGCAAAGTTTGGCTCACTTTTTTGAAGCCTACTTTAACCATATCTGAGGAAGATATTTAAATTTGACCTTACCCCAACAAAAAAAGGAAGGTATTTCAAAATTTTAACCCAATACTTTTTATTTGATTCTGGCTAAGAAAACCACCACGATTTACCTATTGTTGCATTTTCTCTCCAGTTTCCTTAATGACAGATTAGGTGGGAATGCACACGTGTTGTATGGACACCTTTTGGAACGGCTCTGCTATCTGGTGGTTTTGCAACTGGTTGCTATAGGCGTTGTCCAAGACTCACTAGGTCTAGAATAGACTCAGATTGTTAGTGAGAATCCAAAGTGTTGGATATTTACCTGTCTATCATAATATGCATAGTCCATACTTAATTTTAAAAGACTAGATAAAATAGCAGTTAGTTGAACTCTGGTCTGCTGTATACCTTTTTGCAGGGTAGTGCGTATTTTTGCATTACGGCAAGACTGTACAGCGTGCTATTAAAGCATTTTTTATTTTTCTCAAAGTAAGAATTAAAATGAATTTCTGCCTTTAATGGGAAGATTGTGCTAGAAAAAAAAATAGGACTTATTTTCTTATTATGAATGTTCCTTAAGAAAAAAGGAAAAGAAAGTGACAATATTTTAAGTTTGTTTCATTATTAAATATATTGGTAGTGGCTTCCAGTTGAAATTCTGACTACAGAAAGTTGTGCAGCAGATAAGGAGAATTTTAGGTCAGATAATGGCTTTGTATGCAGCAAATTCTGAAAAATGGCACCCAAATAGTTTGTTTATTTGGTTAATGTAAGGTAGTGCAAGATTACCATTAGGCTTTTTTCCCTTATCTCTTTCAAGAACTGCTGTATTGTAACCCGTGTATCTTCCAATGGCCATTTACAAAAAGCTCTCATCACAGCAATGTTTATGGTGTGCTTGCTAGTCAGACAGGCCGATGTGTGGAGGTCCTATATTAAGCCCTCTTTGGCTTACTGTCACCATGCTTAAAAGGCCCAGCTTCCAATAACCAGCTTCTCAAACACAGGGGGACAAAGTAATGATCCCTAACCATCAATTCCATATGTTGCTATTGCTTTTTAGGGGGAAAAAACCAAATCTTTACATTGTTATTAGAAATCAGACATACAGAGAAGCTTAATTTACACTTTAATATATATGTGAGAGTAAAGCAGAGGTTGCGTGAAGCCATCTACAGAAGAAGGTACGGTTTAGATGCTAAAAAGAGGAAATGATGCAATTGAAAAAAAACTTAAGTAAATGAAAAAAAGAGCAAATCTTAGGTACATAGAAAGTGGTTTTATTTGCTTAGATAAAGTAGCAAAAATAATAATTCTTATATTGCATTATGCTTGTATTCATATGTGTAAAAATGCACATAAAGAAATCTTTCCTTTGCATTACACTGTCATAGTTGCCTAATTGTGGGTGTAACAGAAGAATGTTTGTCCTCAGCCTTCTCAATGGCTGGCAAAGGAGAGGGAGACTTCTGCCCTCACTGACATGCTGGTTGTGCAGAGAACTTCCTAAAAGCAGTAACACAACAGGTAGCTAGCTGTGAGATGAAACTTCCAATGTACCAGCTCAATTACAAGTATTGAGGTGTTTGAACAGAGATTTTGTACTTGTTAGATGCCCAAGAACAAAATACAACAAGAAAAACACTAACTTGGACATGATGTCATCACAGATAAAGCAAAACGCTGCAGGCGTTCCTGTGTGAAGGCTTTTCAGGTCTGCTTCTGTATATGCCTGGAAATGTCCTACGCTGTGCCTAAGCCCCAAACTGATCCACTGGTTAGCTGTTCATCTGAAATGTCCTGTGACTGCAAGGCAAGTATCACCCAAGATACGTCTCTCTTTTTAAAACACCTCTTAAGGAAGAGCCTGGTGCCAGTGTGTCCCATTTATTCCACTTTTTCAGCAATTAGAGGCCTTGTCCCAGCAATCGCAAGAAAGCATGGTCTCAGCTGACAGCAAACACAATGTCTGAGGTGGAATGCTCTCTACCTTCTCTGGTGTTGTGGACTATGTTTACGGAGATAGCAGAAAGATAGGAAATACCCTTTTCGTGCCAGTGCTAAGGCTGCTGATCAGAGACAGGAGTATAATATTGGATTCAAAGAATATATATATGTAATTAAACTAGACAGAAATCATCCATAGGTGTCTTTCACCAAGAAAGCTGTCTGCCACAGAACATACATGCTACAACAGCCACCACCGCAGGGTGGAAGTACATTTTTAAGCCTTGCAGCCACGATCCTCAGGAGATCTAGATATTTAGCTCACAATGATTGTGAAATACTGCTAAGAGTCAGTCCTTAGATCCACTAACTAGGAGAGCTAGGACAAAAATCCTTGCTGCATAAACTGAGTTTATTGCATTTAATTAGAAGTGGTTTGTACAAAGAATGCAAGCTAGGCAGGCTCTCTCCTAAAGATTTTGCAAAGATAAATATATATAAACTACATCTAAACAACTTTTCATCATTAAATATTTAAATAAAACAGCTTTTGCTAACACTGCTGATTAATCTGTGTAGACAATTGTTGTGGTTTAACCCCAAAAGGCAACTCAGTACTGCACAGCTGCTTGCTCACTCCCTCTGTAGTGGGACAGGGGAGAGAATTGGAAGGGTAAAAGTGAGAAAACTCATCACCTGAGATAAAGACAGTTCAACAGCTAAAGCAAAAGCTGCACGCAAGCAAAGCAAAATGAGGAATTCATTCACTACTTCCCGTCAGCTGATGGATGTTTAGCCATTTCCAAGAAAGCAGAACTCCATCACGCATAACAGTTACTCAGGAAAATAAACACCGTAACTGGAAATGTCCTCTTTCTGTCCCACAACTTTTATTGCTAAGCATGATGTTATATGGTATGGGACGTCCCTTTGGTCAGCTGGGATCAGCTGTCTCAGCTATGTCCCATCCCAAATTATCATGCACTGCCAGCATATTCACCGGCAGGACAGCGAGAGAAACAGAAAAGGCCTTGATGGTGTGCAAGCACTCTTCAGTAATAACTAAATCATTGCTGTGTTATCAATACTGTTTTGGTCAATAATACAAACCACAGCAGCATATGAGCAACTATGAAGAAAATTAACTTTATTCCAGCCCAAATCAGTACAACAATTCATGACCACAGCTACAAAAATAAAATAATCTCACTGTAAGTAGAATTTACAGTAGCTCAGGTCTCTGTTGTCAAAATACAGGGAGGTGATGGGACAAACATGCAAGGGAAACAAATCCAGAGTACATTTGCTACATATTCAGTCTTTAATGTCCCTGTCTAGGATTTTAGAGCTATTTTCAAATTAAACCAAAAAATCTCCTGCTGCTCTTCCTCAAGAGGCCACTCCAGGTAGGTCTTTGTGTTCATGATCTTCCGCAGCCTGCAGAACCTCTTGGGAATGGCTTTGCTCTGGATGGGCTCCAGGAGGACGAGAATCGCTGCAT
>JAAGAY010005752.1:0-13412 GCA_011801015.1 Ardeotis arabs
GAGAGGTGGTGGATGCCCCATCCCTGGAAACATTCAAGGCCAGGCTGGATGGGGCTCTGAGCAACCTGATCTAGTGGGGGATGTCCCTGCTCCTTGCAGGGGGGTTGGACTAGATGACCTTTGAAGGTCCCTTCCAACCCTAACCATTCTATGATTCTATGATTCTATGATATATAGATAGTGATGATATATAGATAGTAATGATATCAGATAAAGTTCCTATGTTACCAAATGTGTCATGGTTTATCAAAGAACGATACAATAAAAATGATATTTTCTACCAAAAGTGCAGCCCTTGGTTTTTGAAGCTATATGTTGGAAGTGGCTCAACTTCTTCATCCTACAGGCAACATGGCCATCCTGGGCCTATTAGTCTGAATCTTATAAAGATCTTTCAGTATAACGATACTGCTCAGGTCCTCAAATCAACACTGCAATCATTTTTGTAATTTGCTGGATAAACCTCTGTTCACCAGTCCTTGCTGGAAGTCCAAATCCTGCATCCAGAGTTATTAAGCATTCATGGAGCCAGGTACCAGCGCTGTATGCCACTGTCTCACAGGGAAGCCAACTGCACTAGCAAGTGGTATGCAAATCTGTGATAACTCACTGGGACAGCAGATCTTTCAGCTGTGCTACTGTTGTATATAAATTCCTTTATAAAGTAAAAATAAAATATTATGTATTGCAGTCATTTGAAAAATAATAGAAATAAATATTGAGGCAACATTATTACTCTAACAGATTAAATTCTGTTGTCTCAGAAGGGAAAACCTAATAGGTATTACAATTTACACTGATGGGTGTGACTGTTTAGTCTCCTATGGTGAAATTCCTGCTACTGTAAGAGAGCAGCCCTTTAGCAATACTTCCAGTTTACAAGAGCAGCAAATCTGTGTCTCTTTTCAGTGGGAGGTATTTTGTGGAAATGCCACCAGGGATTTTTGACATCATGTGAACAAGGAAGTGTGAGTTATGAAGATCTATGAAAACGTAACAGCTGCTAAAAAAAAAAAAGCCCATATTGCTTTGAGGGTTAGTAGTAGTCAAGTGTATAAATGGAGCTAATCGCTGGTAGGAACCCAGAGGTGCACGCAGATGAATGACTTAATGGTGCTTACCTGACAAATTAGTGGTAAACTCCAGATTCAGTACTTTGTTTACTGCTTCCTGAGGCTGTGAAGACACAGTGAGCCAGGTGTCTTCACTGGTATATTGAAACATTTTTTAATTGTGCTTTCATGTTGTTGACAGAACCTGTTTGTGTGCTGTTTAGCTGCACAAACGTTTCTGCAGTTCCTTCCAGCATTCGTGGAGCACCTGTACAGGAAACTTTCTAGATTCCAAACAATGTCATAGTGGCTGAGTGGGAATTCTTACTGTGGAAAAAAAAAAGCTACTTCCACAGGAAATTCCCAATCATCCATTCCCATGGCTGCCTTACTGCACTTATTGCCACACAGCCTTTATGGATGACCATAAATGGTTGGTGTTCTGAACCTAACTTTTAATCAAATGAATGATTTTTCAGCACTCTTATATCAGTGTGCTGTCACCGGCAGGCACGTTTATATCCTGCATCTAGTAAGTTTTTGTCTCAGAGAGGCATTATACTGCTGCTGACCTCTAACACTTCTGTTAGCTATGGAATGATGCTAAACTTAGCTAATAACCGAGAAGAGATTAATATTGAGACACCACTTGGCTCTGTTTCAGGTTGCATTGCTTCTTGGCAGAACAGAAATGTTTTAAAATCAGCATAGTCAGCAAGTCCTGCATTCCCTTCATAAGGAGAAGTTAATCAAACATGGATGTCATACCGGGCTGAGTATACAAAAGTGTAGCCAGCAGGTTGAGGGAAGCGATTCTTCCTCTGTGTCTGGCACTTCAGAGACTGCTTCTGGAGCGCTGTACCCAGTTTTGGGCTTCCCAGCACCAGAGAGACATTGACATATTGGAATGAGTCCAGGAGAGAGCCAACAGGAAGCTTATAGGGCTAGACAACACGGTGTATGAGGAGGGGCTGAGAGAACCAGCTGGGTTTGTTCAACCTTTGGAAGAGCAGGTGATGGTGATGCTGCTCTCTGTAACTCCCTAAATGGCAACGTGTAGAGAGATGGAGCCAGAATCTTCTTAGAGTTGTACAGTGGAAGGATGAGGACCAACAGACACAACTTAGAACACGGAAAATGCTGGCCCTACAAGGGGAAAAAAAACCCATAGGAGTGGTGAAACACTGGAGCAGGTTGCCCAGAGTAGTAGGTATGAAAAGCTCAGCTGCATAGCCTGCTCTATCTGTGCATGCTTTGAGCAGGATGTTTTGTCTAGAAGTGCTCCAGAGGTCCCTTTTACCTATATGATTTTTTGGTTATATGTAACAGTTCTTCTACTTCCTTCCAGACCTCTGGTATAGGGACCAGGCAAAAGGGATTTTAGAGCTACAGATAAAGCCATGTAGATTAGAGGAATCCTGTCTGATTTACTTGGCTGGATCCAGAACAGGCCATTATCTGGTCCCATGGTGCAGGGAAAAGAAACATAGCCTCAAAGTCTAGATTTACCTAACCAAAGTATTTCTTAAACAATTGTGTTATTAGTTGTACCCGTGAAAAAAAAACCAACTTTCTCATAGTCTCAAAGGGCTGCAATTAACTTGACCCAAAATTGAGGACTGTTGTTTTCTTAACCAGTTTCTGTCCGAAATGCAAGGAGTGTTGCTTCAACTGTCCATTATAAATAGCAGTATTTGTGTGTTGATATGTCATTTTTTTTTAATCCCAACCTTAACACTTAACAGCATAGGCCTTTTCCCTTAAAGGAAGGGTAAGAGAATAAACATGTGCCAGATCCCAGTCATGTTGCTTAATGTCTGAGTGGTAGCCACTTGGTTCATACCACAAAGATCAGGTAAAAATCTACATAAAGAGTCTTCTAAAAAATAAACACAATAGTCTCAGAAGTGTATGGTCAGTGTAGAAAACTGTAGAAAAGTGGAAAAGCTTATGGCCAAAAGATACTAGTTTTGTGAATCAGAGGCTTCTGGAGGAACTTCAGCCAAGCAGGAAAGCTGTGATTATTGATAGGCTGAGATTCTTCTACCACAAATGTAACCTATTTTTGTAGTGTCACATATGAACAAACTAGGAAAAAAATCTGAAGAAACTTTGGAGTTTAGTCAGTATGACTTGACTGCAAGATCTAGATGTTTAGGTTAAACTCAGGTAGCAGTAAGCCTAACACTGAATCTTTTCATTTTCTACTGTATGAAATTTGTTTTGTATTTCTGGCTTAAATCTATCATTTCTGTAAGTAAATTGTCAGTTTTTAAAGTGGTATATCAAAATGGTTGTGTTATGGAAACAAAATCCTGGAAGATAGAGGAGCTGAATGAAGAAGTTTGTCCTTTTAAAAAAAGAAGTTATACATCTGTGGTGGGTTCACCTTGGTGCCCACCAAATTGCTCTATCACTTCCCTCCTCAGCAGAATGTGAGGAGAGAAAATATGATGGGAAAAAATTCGTGGGTCAAGACAAAGGCAGTTTAATAAAGCACAAGCAAAGGAGGCACATAGAAACAAAGGAAAATGAAATATCTATTCTCTACTCTCCATCAGCAGGCAATGTCCAGCCACTTCCTGGGAAGCAGGGTTTCAGTATGCATAGCGGTTGCTCCAGAAGACAAACGTCATAATAACAAATGCCCCTCCTCCTTTCTCTTAGCTTTTATTGCTGAGCAGACGTCATGTAGTATGGAATATCCCTTTGGTCAGTTTGGGTCAGTTGTCCCAGCTGTGTCTTCTCCTCAGATCTTGCCCACCCCCAGCCTACTGGTGAGGGGGGAATGATGGAAAGATAGCCTTGATGCTGTGGAGCCTGCTCAGAAATGGGCAGAACACTGGTGTGTTATCAACACCTTTGTAGCTACCAATACAAAGCACGGCACTGTGAGGGCTGCTGTGGGGAAAATTATCTCCTCAGACATACCCAGTAGAACATTGTTGTTCAATCAGTCTTGCCTGAAAGAAATTTGTACTGGCATAGTTGACGTTTTGTAGCTCCTGGTGGGCAAATTATGTGAATATATTGAAAAAATCATGTGTTATTATGATAGGTAGAAGTGAAAGGGAAGGTTAAAAAGAAAGTGATTCAGAGTAAATGATCATGTTTTATTTAAAGTATTCTACAGACATTTAATATTATTAATGTGTAACCCTTTTATGGTTGAAGAACTAAGTACATTTATGAGGAATCTGTGTGTTGTTTAGTTCATAGATTTTTTGGTAGTGATTTTCTATTTTGTTTTTAATATTTTCTGTCCTCCTACCTTTCCAGAGCATAAAAGTATATTAGGAAGACACTTAAAATAGTGACATTTCTGCTTCCAAATCACTACTGCAACTCCATGGTGATATGTTTGTTCTTTGTCATGTACATAGCTAAAAGAAATGGATGATAGTTCAAGTAGGGTTAGACTGCTAGTCCATATTTCATTTGAGTTTTTAATGGTCAGTGAAATTAGTGGAATTATGGTGATTTATGTCAGCTGATGATCTAACCTTGTGTCATGTTGTTTCGTGGTTAAAGCACGTGGCTTAGACTGCGGAGCCTTCGCTTATTCCCTGTTTGGATAAATGAACAGAGAACATCAGAACATACAAATCACAGTTTGTCTGTGAAATATCTTGCTGTAAAATCATAAGTTGCAACTGTGGTAAACTTACCATTTAGATTAAAAAAAAACCCCTGCTTTTACAAACGGAATGGTTTCAGTTCTTTGTATAAAAACCTTCTAGCAAATGAATACTGTAATACTCTGCTGTACTTGGTCATGCTTTCTGGGCATGTCCAGTCTTACTCTGCTTTTCTGGTAATAACCTCTAATAGAAAAAGATTTTAAAAGGATTCATTTTGGCAGAAGCTTCATCTTCTGACAGTAACGATCCTATCTAGGGAAGAACATATTTAGATTTTTCTGTAGTAGTTATCATCCTTTCAGCTCCTTAATAAAGAAAATGTGTCAACCATAATAAAATTCAAGTTAATTATTCAGTTTAGTTTAAAATTTATCTTTTCTTGATTGATAGGTCTTACTGGAACCTCTAATTTGAAACGGTTTCAAAATATTACTCTCTCCACTCTTGTAGTCTCTGAAGGATTGGAAATACAAAATATCTACTTTGGGTATCATCAACATTAAATCTCTGGAGTATAATGGCAGTTTGTTCTGTACTTTCAACTTTAACCAGTGAACTCAGTATCTCAGCTGTTTTTTATTACCTATGCAAGATGTTGCATGGCAAAAAAAAAAAAAAACAACTAGAAGAAAAAAGAAGCTTAGCTGCCATGTACCTTATAGCACATAATAACTTGAACAATCTGTATTTACTTGCTTTGGCAGAGACAAACAGATACAGTGCAAGTATCGGTTACTTAAAATGAAATGGAAATCAGTCAAATGCTGTTTGTTTTGTGCTGGTATTACCAATGTGACTTGTGTTCTGCTTGCTTGTATATACAGCTTGCTTCTGGACATCTGCTTTATGTTACCTCTCCTTGCCTGCTCCCTCCCCCTTGCCCCAAACACACATTTGTGAGCATAAAAAATTATTTCTGACAAAGTAGGAATTGAGGAATTTCTTGTGTCTTCGACTTTCAATTGATTGATATTTGAGGCTCCTGTATCACTTTATCCAGCAATTAAAGCAAGATAGAAAATGTTTAACCTAATTAGTAGTCAGGCTTGCTTAATTTAAGATTAAGATTTTCAGCAAATATTGACAGTACCTTACACTGCACATACAATGACTGGAGAGATTACTGATCAATTTTACACATTGAAAAAAGATGAAAAAAACCTCTTCTAAGTCAACATACAAGGGTAAGAATATTAAAATACTTGATTAAAAAATTAGCTTTTTGAACAGCAAACCAAAGATGTCATAAAATAAAATATTTACTGTATTAGCCTCTGAATTAGTAGTGAGGCTTTGTACTTGGAGGTACAAAAGTTCCTTACTTAGATTACCTCACGTACCAAGGGTGTTTCAAGCTGAGTGAAAGAGTGCCTTCAAGTGGGTCTGCATGTCATGTACTCGCCAAGGTATACAGGATGTCTGTGAAAGTTAGATACACGTGTTCTTTCCACCTTCTAAATACTGCAGAATAGTTGGGCATGTCTATATAATAGTTCAACCACTAGTCCTGGAAACTTATTGATTAGTTACTGTCCTCTGGTTAACTATAAAGAAACTAATGCTATTGTCTTCGGAGAACTCACTGCACATCAGCCAACATTTCTCCTGAAAGCTCATAATGAGGTTCTTACTATTAGAAGATTGTTTTTCTTTTTACCCTAAAGTAAACCAAATGGAAATTCATTATGCTTTCCTTCATATCAAGTTTTACTCTCTGTTTTCCAAAAGTCAAAGAAGTGGTTATTTTTCTGTCACTGTTTCCACATGAAGCCCTGCTCCTCAATCTCAGTTTGGGTGCTCTGCAGGGCTCCCATGAGCAGATCAAAAAAGGTGTTTTAATTGATCAGTTATGGTTTCTTTCCCATGGAGAATCCAGAGTGATATAAATCTGGCTAGCAACATGAAAGACCTTGTATACTCTGATTTTTTTTTTTTTTTTTATTTCTCACTAAGATACGGGAGGTTTTTTTGAGATCAATTGTGTAAATTCTATATAGCTTATTTCAGCTTCCATGGTTTATAATTAATTTTGCTTCAGTTTCCTATCAGCTTTTAAAGAGGTTGCTAAATGCCTAGTATGAAGAAGCTGTAATCAGATCTCCGCTTGAAATTGCAGTGGAGGAATTGTCTGCAGATCTCCATTCTGTCCTTCTGCTTAAATGCTACATAAGGTGAGGTTTTAGTTTAAGTAGCTTTCATCAAGGTACACTAAGCTGGTGTTGAACCTCATGGAGACCATTTTTACTTTATCATACTGGCTCCATGTAAGGTCGGTTTCTTCCTGAGCTAATTACAGTTTCCTGAAGAGATCTTGCCATACATATGTGTCACTTCATGTTCTTCTAATACTAATATAAATTCAAAAGGTATGCGTACTAACTGCGCTCCTGTCTTGAGGTTCTGGAGATGTGCTGGCTGGTGCTAGATATCCTTCTGAAGACAAACACCTGTAGTGATCACTTGCCATTATAGGACTTACGTGGCTTCTTGCTGGAGGATTTCTTAAAAGTACAATTGATTCTTATGGGGGAAGTCAAATAAACTCCTTCAAGTTAATTGCTAATCACTCCTTTTCTTAAGAGTTATAATCTAAATATATCCTTTTAGGTTTATTTTTTTGATAAATCAGATTTGGATTGCACAGTAGATCTTTACATGGTAAGAAAAGCTGAAAGTTTGTGTTCGCTACAGATGTTTGCTCTGTCCCTTGTGCTGGTGGGAATAAAATGGTTGAAAGCCTTGCATTTAGGTATATACCATTATTAGAGGCTTGTGGAAAAACTGTGTGGCAAAGTCCAGTGTATTCATACTTGGAATGTAATATTGTAGCAGTTTGGAGTAAAAAAGTCTGGTTTTGGGGGCGGAGATCTGCTGGTAATCAGTATACTTGAAGAAATCTTTTGATTTCATGAGCTCACTGTAATCGTTATGTTGATGATGATACTACATTGCCTCCACAAACGTATGGTGGTTGGGGCTATTTAAATGCCTTTGTTGTTAAAGTACCTCCATCTTCCTTCAAAAATGCCATAAAGGAAGACTACAAAGCATTATTTTGGCCCATTATGTACAAATAATGAACTCTCTCTAAAACTTGTGGCTGAAAAGATGGTTTAGTGTGAACTCTGCAGTGAATGAGTAGATAGCAATGTGTCAGAAATGAACTCCTCCATTTACACATCTCCCAACACTTTCTAACAGTTTATAGCTAGTGCCTTATATATTAACCTTTTTAATGCTCAGAACGGAGCCACCTCTTAACAAACTGATTTTATTCAGGTAAGTGTTTTTAGTGTTGCTTGTTAGTCACATTTCTTGGATGGGTCTCTTAAGATTTCTTTAGAGTTTGGTTTTATTTTTGTCAGGTCTGGTAAATTTTGGTAGGGAAGACTGTTAGGGGAAATGGATAGGTTTAGCTTTGATAGCCAATTCTGCACTGTATGGACCATTTAAGTAGGCTGGAGTGGGAGAAACTGCTGCATTATCAAGATTACCTGGAGAAGGGGGACCCCCAGTAAGGTTTTCTACAAGAGGAATAAAATCGGCTAGCTTGTGTTAACTTGTCCCTAGCTTTTGTCCCTCAGGAAAACTAACCTTGGAGAAAGAAAAGTCTTCAGTGTTGGTGAGCAGTCTGCAAAATAAGCAATATCTCATCTACTAATACAGCTTCAGAAACTTACTTCAGCTTTCTCTGAAAAGAATGGGGAGAAACTCTTCAGCAGGGTAATGGTTTTAGGATGAGAGGTAATGGTTTTAAAATAGAAGGAGGTAGATTCAGATCAGACATAAGGAAGAAATTTTTTACAATGAGGGTGGTGGAACACTGGACCAGGTTGCCCAGAGAAGTGGTTGATGCTCCATCCCTGGAAGCATTCAAGGTCAAATTGGATGAGGCTCTGAGCAAAGTGATCGAATGGAAGATGTCCCTGCTCCTTGCAGGAGGGTTGGACTAGATGACCTTTAAAGGTTCCTTCCAACCCAAACTATTCTGTGATTCTATGAATACGGTTTTAAGTTCCCAGCTGGACTGAAGAGTTCTTTGTAGTGCTGTGATACAAGATCATATGCTCTGCAGAATGTTTGATTCCATTCATGTGTGATACTGGAACTGTCTTGCACTGATAGCCACCATTCAGTAGCAACAAAGAAACAAATCCATGTGGTTTTCATATAGAGTACACAAGTGTCATGGCAGATTGTTGAAGTTTAATTACTACCATCTGTCATGTGTAAAGGTTTTAGTATCTGGAAACTTGTTCCAGGTCATCAGATAGGACCATGAAGATGGTTAAGGGAATGGAGTATCTTACATATGAGGAGAGGCTGAGAGCACTGGGACTATTCAGCCTGGAGAGGAGAAGGTTCATGGGCAATCTTATTAATGTTTCTAAATGCTTGATGGGAGTGAATGAAGAACAGGGAGCCAGACTCTTCTCAGTAGTGCCTGCTGACAGGACAAAAGGTAATGAGCACAAATTTTAAAACATGAAATTCTGTTTGAACACAAGAGAAGGCTTTTTTTTTTTCCTTTTTTTTTTTACTGTAGGACACTGGTCGAAGACTGGCACAAGTTTCCCAGAGAGACTGTGGAGTCTGTGGAGATACTCAAAACATTGCTGGATTACCTGTCATGTTGCCCTGAGCAGCCTGCTGTAGCTGACCCTGCTTGAGCAGAGGGGTTGGACTAGATGATCTTGAGAGGTATTGTCCATCCTCAATTGTGTGGTTTTGTGAATAAGCCTAAAGTTGTGTGGCACTGTATTTTTCCGACAGGGCTCTTTAAATAGAAATCAGTCTTGGGCCTCAATTACCCTTAGACCAAAGTAGTTCTTGTTGTGTTCCAGAAGTGTAGCATTATCCCATGGGAACAATGAGATTTTTGCAGTTTCTCCAAATGTGTGTCTTTCCCCATAGGGAGCAAGAATTGCTAGCACAAGTCTCTCACATGCTAGCATAGTCAACATATTGTTTTATGTAGCTTGTTTCTGTATTTCAGAGAGGTAGTGCTACCTATTAGTTAGGTTCCCTGAAACATCACAGTGTAAAATCTGCTCTTTAGTTGCTTACAACATTTTGTTTGGGCTGAAATTTTTCATCTTGTGTGTATGCTCTACCTTTCTTTCGCTTTATTCTTTTTTTCCAGTTGTGATGTAGTGAAAACTACAATTGGAGCAATTCAGCTTTTTCTCAAAACTAGGAGGAAAAGAGTAATTTGCCCTTGTCTTTAGTACTTCAGGCAGGTTGTCAGGAAAATTGGCTAAGTTTGTATGCACATATATTTTCCATAGATTGTGTCTGGTATTCAGAACTACTTTCCCTATCATTACACATCTGCTGTGGGCTTTGCTGGGTTCAGTGGCCTTGAGTAAGTCATAAAAATCTCTTCACTGTTGGTTATACTTTTGCTGGCCCAAGTAGCTGGAGCTGCCTGCCTGAATGAAGCAGCAAGAATCAGTTGTGTGAGGACAGTGGGAGTGTAGACTGGGGCAAGGATCACTTCTGCTGTAAGGTCTCCTGGCAATGAGATGACAAACCCTTGAAGTTAAGTGTTTCTTATTGCCATAGATGAGGCAGAGGAAAAAGAAAGTAAGCTGCTGCTCTTGCCTCTTCTAGACTTCACCTAGGTCTGTGAGTGTGCATGTGGGTTGTGACAGCTAATGGCACATGGCTGAAGCCAAGAGCAATGGGGAATGTCCAAAATCAGAAATTGTAGCCATATGTTATTTCTACATGCCCAAAGAAAAGAGAGGGTGCTTGCTGACAGGGCCGTTAGCTAGTTGGAGGCATTTAACTGCCTGAGAAAGGGCACCTGCATGTGTTTAGGAGTGGAAAAACAGTAGCTTGGTGTTCTGCTCTGGTGGTTTCAGATCCATTTGCTGGTTATCACTTGTGAAAACATCGTGGAGTTCAGTGGATCACTTTTTTTTTTTTTTTCCTTTCCACCGTAGCATCAGCTTTCTTGGTGCTCGTGCAAGCAAGTGTGAGGCACTCCATCTTCTCCATAGGATCAGTACAGATGCTACAGAGCTTTGGGACTTCAGTTCTGTGCCTCACTGGTGAAGCTCATGTGAGCAGGTGAGAAAGCTTCTAGCAAATCATCAGACAGGTTGCCTATTTTAGGCAGGCTTCCTAAGGAAGCACACTTCAATGATTGGAATGTGATGGCTTTTCTGCCTCAGTCTCTTTTGAACCCATCAATCCATTTGAACCAGATTTGGCAGGGCAGTGAGGTCCTCAAAAACATTAAGTCCTAATTTTAATGAAAATCAGTGGCTATTTTTGGAACAGTAGTCCCAAAGTAATGTCCCATCGAGGGAAGAGCTACACTGAGGTCTGTAGGCAAGCTTGCAGACTAGTCTGCATGTGCATAAATGACTGAGTGGGATCCATGTACCAGAACCAGTCATACCAACTGCTGCAGGTCTTATGCGAGGAAGCTGTGTGCATTTGGGAATCGGGGGATGCAGGGAAGTAGGACACTTTCAAAGAAACAGGCTTTTTATTTCAGCTCTTTGAGAAACATCTTGTGGGAACTGCATTCTCTGTTTCCCAAAAGACGTCTGAGTCAGACAGCTAGATGATCTCTAGTTATCAGAAAATGAATGTCTTCGCTTATTCCTTCACAGTAAGGACTCTTCTTGCTGCCTCGGCTTGTACTGTGACTGTAGAAGAGTTTTACACCCTGGTTTCCATTTCATTCCTTCCTTTTAGGATGTTGCAGGTTTAGAAAAATACTTTGATATGAAATCTTGAAGTTGAATACCTGGATTTTCTTTCTAGTCACAGATCAAAGAGCTAGCTGGAGAAACCTTCAGCTTTCAACAGTAGTCCCAAAATTTACATGGTAATGTCCTGACATACTTCAGTTTTCAAGAAATCAATTCCTCTTGTATAAAGTAGTAATATAATTTTGCTAACTATTTCAAAAGATTACTGAATTACTTTTTACTCTTTTAATGTATCATGCAAATCTGAGCGTCCAATGCAGACAGAAAAACTCTACAACCTGGGGATTTTATAGCACCTTGTTTCAACATCAAAAAGCATCAAAAGAAGCGTGGCCAGCAGGTCAAGGGAGGTGCTTCTTCCCCTCTACTCCGCTCTTGTGAGATCCCACATGGAGTAGTATGTCCAGTTCTGGAGCCCCCAACATAAGAAGGACATGGACCTGTTGGAGCTAATCCAGAGCAGGGCCACAAAGATGATCAGAGGGCTGGAGCACCTCTCCTATGAGGACAGGCTGAGAGAGTTGGGGCTGTTCAGCCTGGAGAAGAGGAGGCTCCAGGGAGACCTTATAGCGGCCTTCCAGTACCTAAAGGGGGCTTTGTAGGAAAGATGGGGAGAAACTCTTCAGCAGGGCCTGTTTTGATAGGATGAGGGGTAATGGTTTTAAAACAGAAGAAAGCAGATTCAGACTTGATATAAGGGAAAAACATTTTACCACGAGGGTGGTGGAACACCGGAGAAGGTTGCCTAGAGAGGTGGTAGATGCCCCATCCCCGAAAACATTCAAGGCCAGGTTGGATGAGGCTCTGAGCAACCTGATCTAGTTGGAGATGTCCCTGCTTCTTGTAGGGAGATTGGACTAGATGGCCTTTAAAGGTCCCTTTCAACTCAAACCTTTGTATGATTCTATGAAAAAAAAAAAAAACAAACCCTAAGAAAACCCCTGTCTCAGAAGAACTTTTCTGTACTTATTGTAGAACATACTGTTTGTACCTGCTTGGCACATGCACATACTTAGCTGTGTGTGTTTGTTCAGAGGAATATCAAAGCCCGTAGCACACATCAGTTGTGATATACATTGTAACATACGCTTCGTGGGAAGGTGTGGAAAGGGCAGTTGAAACGGCTCTTTTGCTGATGATTAAACCAAAACAAAAACAACTGCTGATTCCCTGGCCAGCCAGCTCGCTGGGACATTTTTCTAATTCTTTTGTTCTGTTGTTGGAGATCTCCAATTAGCCTCAAACTGGAGCTCGCCGCTTGTGTGTGAAGCAGGCAGCTGCTGGCACGCAACCTTCCCTGAAGTTGTTTCCTTTCCTTTTTCCTGCGATTTAGCGACGGAGGGGGGGAGGAAGGGGTTGGAGTCACATGGATACAAAGCTTTTGATTAATGTCCAAGTCTGCGCTGCCGCGGAGGCTTTCCAACCTCTCAGCTAACAGGGCGAGCTGGGAACCAGTGACCGCTAGTTTCCTCCAGGCTCTGTCCCCTTCCTGACGGGAAAAGAGCGAACACTGGGGGTGGCTCCTCGCCTCCGGACCTCGGGCCGCTGCTGGGGCTGGGTGAGAAGGGGTTGAAGCTGCTGAGCGGCTGGGGATCGGCTGGAGCCCGGCCCCTGCTATGTAACTTTGAGGGGTCTTTTGTTGTCCCTTGTCCGCAGCGCAGTGCCGCTGCCTGCAGCCGGGAAAAGGCGCCGGGCTGGGAGCCCCGCTTCCTCCTCGCCGCACCATGACAGAGGAAAGCAAAGGGGAAGGCAAGGGGGAAAGCGGGAAGGACTTGGAGAAGCAGCTTCGCTTGCGGGTCTGCGTCCTCAACGAGCTGCTCAAGACCGAGCGGGACTACGTGGGGACGCTGGAGTTCCTGGTGTCGGTGAGCGGGGGCAGGGGGGGGCGTGGAGCGGGGTGCGGAGGTCACCTCGCTCCACAGCGTGGGGGAGCGGCTGGCCGCGGGTCTTCCACCCCGGGAGGCCGCTTTCGCTTAAAAGGGAGTGGGGGG
>JAAGAY010005753.1:0-19326 GCA_011801015.1 Ardeotis arabs
AAAAAAAAAAAAAAAAAAAAAAAAAAAGAAGCAGCCTCTTAACATCAAAGAAATGAAGGATAGCCCTCAAACCAGTGTGAACTCCATTCCAGGGTCAACTTCAAAGCTAGACCATGTTACTCAAGTCATATTATGAGCAAGAATGCTTAAAAATTCATTTCCTAACAGTGGACAAGACCTGAGGAACGATCCATCTCCAGACCTCACAAGTCAGGACCTGATGCCCCAGAAATCAATAGGTCCTGCTGTGTACTGATATAGTGGCAGAGGTGTACTGGAGTCTGGAGCCACTGTCTTTGCAACTAGCACTGAAAATTCTAGCGCAAAAATTCATTGAACCATCAGAGGGAACCTGGTATGTCAGGGGTAGGAATTACATTTGAACTAGATCAAGGAAAAAAAAGTGAGAATGGGGATCTTTGGTCTTACATTTTATGGAAGCCTGGCCCCGAGACACTTTTTTTGTGGGCACTGAAGGCATACCTGAGGGAGAGCAAAGGAAGGCTCACGCACTGTGAAAAGGAATGACGTGGGTCTGAGGGTTCACAATTGTGAAGAAATACCTTTGTTAGATATTTCTAGAATTCCAGTTCCCTGTCCTCCTTATTCTGAGGTTTAGAAGATGTATATATGCATATAAGGATCAAAAAGGTTTAAGGAAAACAATTTCAATTAAATGCCTAATCTATATCTTATTAAGCATTATATTCCATCGGGCACTATTTCCTTAGTTGAGAGCACCTGCTGTTCTGCCAGGGAATTTTTTCTTTTACAGCATATCATGAAGTATAAGTAAGAAGGAAATTTAATTGTTTTTTAACAGTCTGCAAGGGTAATAAATAAACTAATAAATAAAATCCCTGATCTTCAATAAGTCTCAAAGATAATTGTAAACCTAAATGATCAAAGGTGGAAATGTGTTAACCATGGTAAAGTGAGTTTTCCACAAAGTAAGTTTTTATGTCAGTGTTCATTCTGTTGAAAATATTTGTTGCTTGGAGATTCATTAATTTGGGTTTTTTTTCTAACGCATCTAAAAGCTTTCCTGTATGATCTGAAATGTACACAAACTGGAAGTGTTGCTTTGACTTCAGAAGGAGTCTGCAGTTCATTTATCACATATCCACATTCTCAGGCCATATTCCCTGTCCAGAGTGCATCTTCTCTGAGGCAACACCTTTCCAGCTTCAAGAGAGGGGACTACAGTGCCACAAATCAACAGAATATATTAATCAATGAAATATAAAACCTCATGACTTCAGAATAATGAGTTACAGAAATATATGAGAAATGCTGAGAATAACAGGCTTATAATGGATTCATGAATATATTACTACATAATTTGTAATTATCTAGAAATTCTGAGATTCACCGCTACTACTACTGAGTGTCATCTGCCAGAGAGCACAGCCTAAAGGAGAATGGATATTTATGAGACCCAAACTACAATCTTCAGGAGACAGTAAGAAAGATGTTTAAAGTGAAAATATTTCTCTGGAAATAATGCTGCATACTGAGTTCCAACTAAATTTCAAAATACTGCATATTTGCCCTCTTTTTATTCTCACTCACCCAGCAAGCAGAAAAGTATCACTAGCACAAAATGAGAATCTATATTTTTTTAATAGACTAAGTAATTTAGTATCCTCATTCACTTAAATCATACTAATTTTTACTAGAATCCTAGCTCTGGAGGCCCATGGAGACAAAGGGCGTACAGTGAATGTGCAGCACAAATGAAATTATAGCTGTATGAAGGGCTACGGACATTTGCTAATCTCTTCAGTAGCATCAGGATTTCTTCCCAGTCATTGTCTTTAGTATGTAAGAATCTCACGTCTCCTCATCTTACTTTCTCACAGAGAGCCGTGAAATACTTTTCTTTTATCACACTACACATTTTTCTTAATCCCTTCTTCAAAATTACCTACCTACACATTCTTATTCTCCCATGATCCTTCTCTAGGTTAAAGGGTAACAAGGGGACAGGTGAAAATATGCATGTTTCCTTCTTTAGTTTATTTAAATTCATGTTAAACATCTGGAAGGAGTTAGCAGTGAAGCTCCCATACCTTCAGATCACAAGAATTACTTAAGTTTGCGAGCAGACATACCGTAAAAAATGGGAAATCCCCTGTCCTTAAAGTTTGTGATCTTGTTCTACAGATACTATGATTATATTCCAATACTTTAAAAAATTAATGTATTCCTTTCATCCAAGACAATACCACAGAGTTACTATCAAAGGAGGCAGAGTTAAAGCTGCCTTCTTCCAGTTCCTCAGTTCATTGTCAGGCAAAATAAATCAAATTCTGTCCTAAAACAAAATTATAACCAAGTACCAGCAAGTTGGACAGGAAAGTTGGATTTGTTAATAACAAATAATATCTGGTTTTTTTGAATTATCAGCTAGTTGTTATGCAAGTCAGGTTCAAAATGCAAACATGTTTCTAAACAAAAACCTAGCGATGGAATATTAAAGAAATACTAGAATGAGAAATTTTCACATTCAGGACTAAGCTGTCTTACATTCAAATTCTTATTGACCAAGCAGCACAAATCCCCTGGGTTGTCAGCATTTCGAATGTCCACATCATGAGGAGACACAAATATCTTCTCGTTGCATAAATCGAAGAATTCCACCTCACTCAGGCCCACGTTTACTGGATTTCCCCAGTTAGAAAGAAGTTCCATAGTCACATAAATGGCATCACGTACTTCCATACTGGTTGTCACCTGGACCCAAATGAAATATGTTATAAATATAAGTGACAAAACAATAAAGTGTGCAACAAAATAAAGACTGTTAAGACTACAACACTGATGAATCAGAAGCAAAAAGCTTGTAAATTCAAGGCTATCTGGATGACATCCAATCACTCTGGGTTCCAGCAGTTCTGCCCCACATCAACCAATAAATCTATGGCAGGGTAAGAGAAGAGAACTTATCAGCCTCCTACATTCCAGTTGTCTCCAAAGCCTAAGGAGAAAACAGCTCTCTGTTCTTTGTCCGATTCCTTTGTCACCCTGATGAACAAAGAACAGTGATACATTCTCTTCTCTTACCCTGGCCACAGGTTTACTAGTTAAAGTGGAGCCGAATTGGTGGAACACAGATCATTCAATGTACTTTTATTTCAGTAATACTGGGAAGCATCAGTTATGGTGCATATATACACAAACCTTTTCTCTCAGCATGGAATCTACTTCAGATTTGTCATCAGACAGCAACATGTCATTATCACACGCAGAATGGCTCTCAGGCTCCTGAAGGACTGTCAGAAGTTTCTTCTGTTGTCTGAAATATACATACTCTTTTATGTGTTACTTCATAATAATTCTTTTATTTTTAAGAAATAGTTTTGTTGGTGCAAAGGTGAAGAGATGACAGGATGACCCCACACACCCCATGAAAGGATCCCATATACCCGCACACTGAATGATAACTGCTGCAGTATCCCACCTTAGATACACAGGTTAAAAGACTGGGCTCCAGTTCTCTGCTGGTTCTGAGGAAATCTGAGAAAGTAATAGATAGACAATACAAAAACAAACAGAGGGAGATGTTGGCAGTTCCCTGATCCACAGAGACTGGCCCAAGGCTGGAACCTTCTCCCTGATTTGCTACTACTTGCATGACATCTCAGGTATCTAAAGATTATCAGGTGTAGCAGTACTACACTACACCTGGTAGTGTACTGAGAAATAGCCCTTCAAAAAAGGAAGCTAGCCTTAAAGGAAATATATATACCTGCTTCCAAAAGGACAAACTCCCTCAACAGCTTTTGTGATTGTAGTCCTTGTCTGGCTTTTTTCTGGAGGTTCAGCCATTGCAGAAACAACAGATGAAACAGAAAATTTCTTCTATGTAAGAGAAAGATGAACATGTTCGATTCACATTGTTCTCTACACAGCAATGAGCATCAGTCTGCATCTCTGGAATAAAGTTGGGGCCCAGTTCTGGTACCAGCTAGCCTTAGCTCATCTGTAACTCTATACTCAGCTAAAGCACACTTACAGAATTAATCTTGATTTGCAATGAAAGAGCTGAGCTTGGAGCTTGATCTTCTACGTGGAAGAAAAGTAACGTAAAAGCATTCTCTGATGACTATTAAAAATATATATATATGTCTGAAATCTCATTGTATACATTTGGTGGGACTCAGTTGGCCAAAGCTTTGGCACAGGTCTGCCTAGACTTCCTCCTTCTCCAAAAAAGGATCACAAAGACTTTAAAACCCCAAAAAGCTCAGTTTTATTACAATAAAATATTGACTTATTTTTTTAAATATAGGACTATCAGTAGTGACTATCTAAGAGAAAACAGAGGAAAAGTCCTGCAGTTCTTACAATGCTATGGTCTCTTTCTCTGCCTTACCCTGCTTTGTAAGTACACCCTGCTCCCTTTGTTATTTGTCCTAAAAATTTTTTGTTAGCTTCTGTTAAGAGACAGAATACTCAGCACAGTGAACAACTAGTCAGATGAGGAATGGCAGTCCTTCTGTTCTTGGGTCACTTCCATTTTTATAATTTTTTAACAGTAAAAGAACTTTTAAATGCTTAGAAGTTAATGAGTTTTTTAGTATTAAATATTCTACATTGCTATACATTTAAATATCAAAAGCCAAGTTCCAGATTCCCTTAATTGTGTAAGCAAAATTAAATTACTTCTGGAAGATCATTTAGGTCAGCTTTAAGACTGAGAACTCACAGTGTGTTTTTGAAACTCCATCTCAAGTGCCAGGGTAAAATTACGTCTATTTTAAGCATTATTTCATTATTTTTCTTTTAAGCACAACAATATTAAAATTAGTCCTGATGTTAGCAGGAAGATACATTATGTGAGAATATTCAGTGGAATTTGATCTCTCAATCACAAAGCTATAAATATCTCAAACACAAGAGGAATAAGATTGATAAGTTGACACAGATGCTGAAATCACATGTACTTACCTATAGTAAAAGAACATTTTTAACCTTTGCTCCTAACAAAAACTTCCCAGAAACCTAATGTTGGCTCAGCGGTGACAGTGGATACATATTCATCAGAGCATCAACTCACAGCTTCAGAGAGCATCAGCTTAGGTTAAAGTAGTCAGCTGTCTTGGAAACGCGCAGAATTCAAATTAGTAACTCCAAGAACGTCTAGGCATATCTCGTTTCCTTCCTGGAAGAATGAGTCTCCCAAACACCAAAGTGGAAGCAGACTTTGACTCCATGAAGACTGTTCATAACAGTTTTGTAATTTTAGGTACTTACTTTCTGTTAGGAGAACTGAATTACTGGTTATGCTCAAAATTTAGCTAGGATTGTCAACACAAACCTCCTTATTATTTAACTTAACAAGGAATAATGGTCTGACCTGAATCAGAAGGGAATGGATTTTTGTTGATTTCCTAGTTTATAAGATAAGTTTTTAATTGCTTTTAAACATTGGGGCCTGGACTAGATGACCTTTGAAGGTCCCTTCCAACCCTATCCATTCTATGATTCTCTGGTTGTTGGAGAAAAAGAGATGTACACACATCAGTGCAGAAAACCCACACTAGCTTCTCCTCACTAAGAGCCAGCAGTGCACGTGCCAGCTCTGCTCCAAAAGCAGAGCATGCATTACCAGGGAACAGTGCCCACATCACTGACTTCAGCAGGAAGGTAGGATTTATGGCTATGGAAATCACACATTGTCTTGTTTAAGAAGCTTCCAGAACGAAAACGGCTCAAACAACTCTGCAGCTGTGCATCTGACAGTACAGACATGTAATGTGACCGGTCTATCAGTTACTCAGCGATCCCTGAGATCAAGAGAGAGCTGTGGGATACTATCCTGAGGAAGCAGATTAAAGAAAACTGCCCTATGAAAGAATAATACAAATTAAATTACACTTAAGAGGCATTCATTCATACACAATTTTAATGTTTAAGAGATTGCAATTCATGGGAGTTTTGCTACTTGATCAAACAGCCCTTCTCTGTATTTTGCCATACCTTTTGAGGGCTTGTGGAAACTGTCTGCCTTGGCAGATCTCTCTGCAAGCTTTCATTTTCAATTTTCATTGCTTTAACCATAGCTGAAACGGAGACATCAGGGTCCTTCTCACATACATTCTTCCGAGTTGCTGTAAGTGGTATTTCTGGTCGACTTAATGGTCCTGCCACCGAAAGAAGGAAGGAACGTTCATTTGTCCGGACAAATAAGTATGGAACATTACAACAGCACACATTTGAAACATCCAATTCAGTTACTGACACAGTAACTTTATCACAAAATAAAGAAAAAAAAACAAAACAAAAAACTCAAACCCAGTGAATGTACCTAAAATGAGTGGGGAGAGAATTTCGAGAAATACAGAACGTAGGTCAAGGTCTGGTTTCTGCCTGAACCCTCTACCTTCAACAAGCTAAACATCTTTGAGACCTAAGTGACTGGTTTTGGGTTTGTACAATGAGGTCTCCAGAGGAGAAGACCTGACAAAAGGAAGTGGCTTATAGCCAGATAGATTTGTTTTTTTGAATTCAGAGATGAATAGCACATGCTATGGTGACCAGTATCCAGCACCTAGGATGTGCAATGGAAGAAGCTGAAACTGGGCAGATTTGGCTGCCTGGATCACTGCAAAAGCAGTTCAAAAATATATTTACAAAATAATAATCTCTTGAGAAATCTCACAGATATTCTGAGACAATCTTAGTTCAAGTGTCTAGGCCTGGTGATGCAAGTGGGTTAACCAGGACTATATCTTTGTCTTTGCAAAAAATTTCTTAATGTAGTAGTAAGAGGATGCAAGTCCCCCAAATCAGAGATTAAAACAACACGTCTGCTGAAGACCATAAAAACTCATGATAGTATGGAGTGTCCATTAATGATTAACCAGCAGTGATTCCCTCAAAAGTAATGCCCTCAAAGAATTATACTTTAGCATTGTATAATAAACAGACTTACTACTTTGCTTCTGGTTGAACTCCAACACAGTAAGGGCACCAGAATCAAGGCCAGAGCATCTCCCAGCATCCTGATGTTCAGAAGCTTCTTGCTGCAACAAGGTACTGCTATGCAGCTGAAGGCCTCCAAAGCTTGTAATTGTTTCCTCAGTGGGAGATGGTTCTGAAAACACATCCTCTTCAACAGAGTCATAATCATCACTAAAGGAGTCTTCTTCCATCCTGTTTTCTTCTATATCAAGTTGTAAGCTTTTTCTCAATTTCTAGTGCAATTCAAACAGATTTGTCAGAAAAGCTCAAACATGTACCTTAAAATAAATCTATGTGGCTGCCTCTCCCTCCCCTAGGAGAAGGAAAAACCTTCTCACGAACTCAGAGCCATGATGCAGCTAAAAATATTCACACTCCTATGTCATGTCTTCACTCCTCTTGTAAAGAAAAATCATCTTGCAACTCCTTTTTTCCTTTTCATCAGAATCCTTGCAGGAAAATTCCGTAGGTCAAGGAATTTTTATGTGCAAAACCAATTTTTTTGAGTAAGTTACAAACAGGAGGTAAGTAATGGAGGGGGCAAGGGCATGTATTTTTCCAGTCTCACACAGTTAGAACACTGTATCTTTTAGCTTGCTCTTTGAAGACTAGCTGCAATCCAGATTTTCCAAATGCCTTCACAAGACTACAAAGCTAATGTACTAACAACTTCTTCATAAGCAACTGGAGAGATCACAATAGTCCTTTCTCGTACACATCTGTACTTCAAAAAACAGTAGGAGAGAGTTGTGGTCTAATGGACTAAGCTTCCAGTTTGCACCAATTTTTTTTTTAATTTGACACACTGTAACAGGATTTTAAGCAAAAATTAATCTATTTTGAAATTTACTGTTGAAAAAACTGCCCTGCGTTTCAGCATATGCCAGAAACAGCACAGATGATGCTGGAGAGCCTTTTGTTTTTATTGATGTAAAAGGAAAAGACTTTGCATATTTTAAATACATTTTTCCCTACTTTGTTGGTATTCAAGTTTTGAGATAAGTATAGGTATGCAAAGTGTATGAGTAAAATGAAAACCTGAAGCTATCTTAGGTACAAATGAATTGTGACAGTGTATGTTCAGCTTGCAATGAAAGCTCCAAGCTGCTCTGCTGCTACAGATGACATTTGTTAGGAAATCCATGTTAACAGAAACGTATTCAAAAGATGGTCTACAAACAACCTGATGTTTGATACGGAGCATGTCTTTATGACATTCAAGACTAATATTTCTAGCTATTTCACCTCAATCCACAAGTTTTCCCTTCTTCCCGATTCCCTGCCCTATCCTGCTGTGGAAGGGGAATGTGAGCAAGTGGCGGCGTGGTATTCAATCACTGACTGAGGTTAAACCACAACACTCAGAGAAATTTGTTATTTAAGCTTTCTCTAACCTGACAGCCGAGAGTGACATTCATGTGTACAACATTAAGTGAACTGAAAGAGTCTCCTTGCATGAAGTACCTTGGTTCTCTCCACAGAGACAACATTCTACCTCTTTAAATTGGCATGTTTAATTTAATTGAACATGTTATAGAGTTGTTGACTGAGATTACATTTTCAAAGTAGTTTTACTTTTTCTTTTCATTTTTTCGTTCTTCATGTCACATCTCATTAATGCAAAATCATCTGTTCAAAGAAACACTACATACTGGGTTGCGTGCTGTAGTCAAGACTGATACCTGGGCCCGTTTGCATTTCAGTTGACACTACCACAAACAAAGGAAGGCAACTGCCAACTGTACCTGGGAGTAACGGAGAGGATCATCACCACTGGTCTCCATGCTCAAGCTTTCACAAGGTTCAAAATCCTCAGAGTACTCAAGAGGAGGTTTAATGCGGAGTTTAGCCCCGCTTTCTGTTTTAATCTCCACTGTTCTCTGTTAAAAGAAACATTCGATTAAATTAGACATCTTTTGTGCTATCAGCAGTACAAAAAGAATAAACATCACGTTTTACCTAACAATATCTAGATCAAGCAACCTTTCCCTCTCTGTTCCACTGAAAGTTTCTGTCCTTCCTGAGCTCACCTTTGGGCCCCTACATTATGGTTTAACTGTCCCAATCAAACTCCCCAACTGGTGCCGCTATCCCCAGAACGGGTCAGGCCCAGCACATATAATGTGTTTGGCACCAAAGTGAGTGCCCATCAGGGTTTAGCCCCTCACCTCACCAGGAAAGTGAGAAAACAACAGGAGTAGGGAAATAGCAATCAACAAAACAGCTGCAGTGGAATCACTCCAAGTGCAGGCAGTAAAGAAGTGCTGGTGTAACAGCCTTATGGCAAAAGCTCTCAAGTCTCTTCTGGTGAACTGGCATGATTAGAACCTTGTATCCCGTTACAGGGCTATGACCTCATTGGGATCACAGAGATATGGTGGGATAGCTCACAAGACTGGAAAGTGCTGCAAAGGATGGATACAGGCTCTTTAAGAAAGACAGGCTAATGAGGTGAGGAGGAGTTGTCCTTTGTGTGAGAGCGAGCTGGAATGCGTGGAGCTCTGCCAAGGAACAGGTCAGGAGCCAGCCGAGAGCTTCTGCATCAAGACTAGCAGGCAGACCAGCATAAGCACTGCTGAAGTGGGTATCTGCTATAGACCTGCTCATCGAGAAGTAGACGAGGCCTTCCCCAAAAAACTTGAAGAATCCACAAGTCCAAAGACCCTGGTCATTATGGGGTACTTTAACAAACCTGCTGTCTGCTGGAAAGACAACACAGCAGGGCTCAAGCAATCTACGAGATTTCTAGAGCGCACATGTGACTGAGCAGCCAACAAGCAAAGGTGTTCTGCTGGAGATGCTGAGAGAGCTGGGACTCTTCAGCCTGGGGAAGACTCAGGGGGATCTCATCAATCTGTATAAATACCTGGCAGGTATCTGCTCACTGACAGGGCAAGAGGCAATGAACCCAAATTGAAAAAAAACCCACATGAAATTCCATCTGAACTGAAGGGAAAAAAAAGTACTGTGAGGGTGATCAACCACTAGAACAGGTTTCCCAGAGAGGCTGTGGAGTCTCAATCTGTAGGGATATTAAAAACCTGGCTGGACACAGTCCTGGGCAACCTGCTCTAGCTGACCCTGCCTGAGCATAGGGATTGGACCTGACGATCTCAGGAGTTCCCTTTCAATCACAACAATTCTGTGACTTTGCCTATGTATGAAATTGACTACTTTAAGTAACTGCAATTTTTTGAAGATGCATTACTCTTGTGTATAATATAACAAGGGGGAAATGTTATGCCATCAGCATTCAAGCACAAAGATTTCTTTGCCTTTGTAAATGTCAGACATGGTTCAAATGAATTTGTTTTACTTCATAATTAGGATGCAATCAAAGTAAGCACACTGCCAGTTACTCAAGCATGGCTAAAGAGGGGTAGAAGATTTGAGAAACTCATCTTTCCATACCACAGAATTTCAGTACTCCAAAAGACGACAAAAGAGAAAGCAGGAAGCGCATATACCTCTCTCAGGGAACAAAATTATCTGTAAGTAACATTTTTCCCCACTTTTGAACTCCTTTGCAGACATATTGCAGAGAGGGAAGTCTCATAAGTGACCGATGGGAAGAGGAGTGTTTCATCAAAGGTAACATGTGATCCAGAAGTCCGGGCAATGATACTAAACTTAGTTATCTGGTGTTCACACACTCTTCTACCATTTTGTAAGTGCCAGGAGCAGAGTTGTCCCAGAGAGGAGATCCTGAGACAACCTGGCTTTTGATAGAATGTGTTCTTTCAGTAAGTCTATCTTCCCACCTCATAGCATACCTTAGCACAGCCTGACAGTTTTGAACATGCATTGCTAGGTCCTCTAGCTATTAAAAAAAAAAAAAAAAAAAAAAAAAAAAAAAAAAAAAGAAATAGGAAAAATTACTGGGAAAGTAAACTACTGTCTGACACAATCTGCATCTTACTCAGTGGTTGCACATTTCCTTAGGTAAATAATTCCAGCTGTTCATTAAGATACTATAACTCTGCTATCCTCCCATCCAATTGGATAAAAGACTTAAGGTATCATTCTAAGCTAGTCTCAACTAGTAGCTAGTTTTAAGTAGTATAACTACCAATATTTGGCTAACTTTCCAATCCAGTCAGAGGAGACACCTCCTTCTTCATTTGGCTCTTGTGATTAGAATGATGTAGGTTATGACTGGCCACACATCTGGCACATTTAGCAAACAACTTCCAACAGACCAATATGTAAGCAGTGATCTACTGAGAGAAGTAGCAGCTGAGAAAATGAATTCAACTAGGCAGTAAGGGTGATAAATGAAGTAATGCAGCCTTAAAACTTCAATGTGCAATATTGGCTAAAAGAAAAGGAAATCTGCATGACATGAACACTTGATCTGCAGTGACACAGACCTCTGATCCCCAGTCACTTAAGCATGGACTGGACATCCAGCCAGGGCAATTGCTAATTAAGTAGGGTAATTATTTGGGTGACATGTCTCAGTTGTTCAGAATTCACATTTGTGCTGTTAATTAGCACTTCCTGACAGGTTAAGTCAGCTTCTTCAGACCAAAAGGAAAAAAGGCCATTGAGGTTTCTCCAGTGAACCAACTATGTAGCTAATGGCCCCAGATTTCTCACAGGCAGGGTATTTTTATTATCTATCTGCATTTTCCTCTCTTCTGGTTTACGAGAATTTGCCACAAACTACAACTCAAGTTACGCAGATTACACCTCTGTATCCCTTAATACAGGATTGCAGGGTGGAAAACAGCAGGGATGTATCTCCAAAATGAGATTCTTCAGCCTTTGCACTAGATATGCTCTCTAGGCTTGCCATTGGAGATGCCAAGCAACAGCTGCTCTGCTGGAGGACAGATTGAGCCAATTGTGTCAAGGCTACAAAAATTTCTGTGATGGATGTCACTGAAACCAGACCCTTTCAATCAGATTTGCCTATTTAGGCTTCAAAGTAGACACAAAACTGATTGAGGTATCATTTCACATTGTCACTCAATATCCAGACCAAACCAAGACTCAGATTCTACGGGAGTCCCTACTGCCCACTATCTACTAGCTGCAACCAATTTCCCCTAAAATTATTTACGATCTAAGAATTAGTTCAAAGATGCATTATTTCAAACTGTTCCTTACCAGAAGCCAATGTCTGCGTTGTATTTTGCTTGGTGCGGTCTGTGCACTGCGTTCTCGCAATTCACTCTCTTCTAGCTGGGCTGCTTTTTCAGAATATAGAGACAAGAATTAGAAGACAGAAAATAGAAATATGGTATTTGACAATATACACCGTAGTTTGCATTTTTTTTCCCCAGCAGGTGAGGACAGAAGAGCAAGTCTTTGACCTGTGAATGGTATCAACAACTGAAAAGGCTTTCCACCTTAGATACCGGCTAATTGTGTATTAGTAGCAGGAGTTTTGAACCTCTTCCGAGTCATCATCATGTGTATTCAAGAGAATAAATTGTTTAAAGATACATTAGCTTGACAGCAACTGAAGACTCACATTCATTGACATGAAAGTACAGAAATATGTTCTAGAATAAGGGCGCACACCATCCTAACTCCTAGCTGGGTAGACAGTAAGCTGTCTTAGGAAGCCAGCTGAGTCCTACTGAAGGTAAACGCTGATAGGCAGGGTCTCGGTGATACGCTGGGTTTACAAAGGAATTGTGTGTATTTACTCTCAAACTAAAGAAACATAAGGTATTGGGATTAAATAAAACATTAAACAGAATGTATTAGGTATTTAACATCGTACAGAGGATTCTTCACATGCAAGTCATAAATGAGGGACTAACAATCATTCTCCTTCATTTCGAAGGCAATAAAGAGTTGATTCCAGAACTTCTGCAAAAATTATGTGTATGGTCAAGCAGAACTAAGGGTGCCTGTGCTAGAAATGGTCCCAACTTACAGTGGAACAATGGATTTTTGAGAAGATGCTTTGATTGAGACAAACATCTTGCAGGTCACATCAGCATCCTCAATGGAGCAAGGACATCACCAACACTCTCAACAGCATCCTAAATAAAGTAATCTCATTTCCTGTGTCCAAGACAGATTTACAACTTCCATTTCTCCTCAGTGGAGAAAAATAGCTGTTGGAAAACTTTTTTTCTTTAGGCCATAATTTAATGGTCAACCTAAGGCAGCAGAAAGTGGCACTACCAATAAAAGAAGCAGTTGTCCTACAAAGGTCATAGAATCACAGAAAGATTTAGTTTGGAAGGAACCTCGGGAGGTCATCTAGCCCAACTTTCCATTCAAAGCAGGTTTTACTTCAAAATTAGATCAGGTTGCTCATTACAGCTCTCAGTACTGCATTTTCTTTTTTGGGCTGGACAACACTACATGCACCTGTGCAGTGAACTGTTCAGAGAATTGATATGGGCAAGTTTTAACTAAGGAAAAACATCAAAGAAAGATTCCTTTTAACTGTAGTCACTTGTGCAATGTGCCTCACCATGAAACTGCACTAATGCCGGTACATGCAGGTAGGAGAGAGCAGACACAGGGTAGGACCATTCTTGGCAGAACAGTGTCTGCTTTAGAGCGATCATAAAATAAGAGAGCAAGAAGGACAAGAGGTTGTTCTATTGCTTCAGCACTAAGTATCTGTCTCTTAGGCCTGAAACAGGACTAAGAACAGAGAAGAAAATGAATGGACTGCTCCAAGGAAGAAACAAGGTATCTAATATCTTGTTTGGCAAACCAGCCCTTGCGACTAGAGCTCCTGCTACTCCACTAGGCTGCTCCTGAGTAACCCCAGAAATACTTTGCGGTCATTACCATTGGTGCTGATTGCTATGGGGCTCTTCTGGCACTGAGGGCGAACTGTCCTGAGACTACAATGCTAGAAGCATGGTCTGGTTCAGTCACTGCTTTGGGACAGAACTGGAAGCACTTTCAATTCCTGTGCAATCCATCTCTTCTAAGCAACTGCCCAGAAGGCCACTCACGTGCTACAAATGTAAGAAGGAAAAGGAGAAAGGGTAGGAGTCATGCTACCACTGCTGAGTATTTGGTTCTCAGAATTGTTTAAGTATTTTGTGATGGATTCACGTGACCAGGTCTCTCTAAACCAGGAAAACCAGTAGTTCAAATCCCAGGCAGAAGCTGATGCATCTGAGCTACTCATCTGTGCTACAAACATTACTTTAGGACAAAAACATCCTTCTCATGGGATGCATGGGATGTGAATACCAATCACTATTTCTTCTGACACACAAAATAAGTCCACTGGTGTCATTCCCTTGGAGACTTGAGCTGACAGTGCCTATTACTGTAGCCAAGAACTGAGTAGTACATCACTAAAACATTAGTCACAATCAAAGGAGACCCCATGCCACCCTGAAGCCACGTCTTTGTGACCACATCAACATTCACTAGAAGTACATTCATGGTTGTGAAACTATATCTGGGTTATGCACTCCAAGAAATGACAGTATACCTAGAGCTTCACCACCTTGTAAGCCCATCATTTACTTTAATTCACTTACCAAGCCTACGTGTAAAAGTTTATCTATCACTATTATCATGAATTACTCTGAGGGAACACAGACAAAGAAATAGACCAGACAAAGAGATTTATGATGACACTTTCAGCAACCACAAAGAGGGATTTGTGCCCATTCTCTATTATTAACTACCACACATTCCTAATTTTTCAGTGAAGACTAATCCTATAGATCGATGTTTGAGAAGTAATATATGATGCAATAACTCTCAGGGGAGATGGATAGGGAAGAAAATTCAGTGCTGTATCTCAGCTAGAAACCATTTCTGTAAGTAAAATCATATTCAATCATTGAGAAGAAATGCCTAGAAATGACACAGACCACAAAATTGCTCAGGCACTACCCTTAGGCAAGAAGTTTATACAGATCACCAATGGCTCCCACTCTGGACTCTAGTGGTAAAATCAAGAGGAAGAAGAAAAATAACAGGCTGATGATTTAGCTGATATCTTTCACTGCAGCTACACGTTTAAAATAACAACACTGGATAGCTAAGAAACAGCAAAACACTGAGTTCTCTTCTGCAGAGATAACGCTACTGTCTCTAAGTTGATGGAGTTGAGTTAGGGAATAGAGACTGCCACTGAAGCGTTCAAAGGTCCCAAACACAAGCCAGGTATCCCACCTGAACTGAATCAAAGAGCATTAAGCGACCACAAAAACAACTCTGCTTAAGCTTAGAGATGACAGCTGCACAGCAAAACTTTAAAAGGAAATTTTTCTTGACAGACTTCTATTACAGCTGCTGCCGCAATATCCCTGCACAATTTTTGGACTAAAAAGTCAAAGACATTGTTTTATACCCTCTTTAGCGACCTAAAAGTGTATTACCCCATTATGACAGAGCATGCAATTTCCTGCTTTTTCCAATATCCAAGAACATGAACTTTTTGCATCATTACACACAAGTTTTTACTTTCACATTCAATACTGAAACTAGATGACCAGCTGATTCCCCATCACCATCCCATATAACCTCCAAGAAATTATACAGCAGACAGCTAAGCCTGAAAACACGTAAACTTGAAAACAAACAGCATGTACCCAGCGTAGCAGGAAAACAAACTAAAAAAAGGGATCATGGTTAGAGTCATGGTTAGAACAGCTACTGAAATAAAAGTAACTTTCAGTATTGTTGAGATTAATAAGCTTTCAATAATAATAAATTATATTAAATAACTTTTTTAACTCTGTCATCGTTTTAAACTGAAAATAAAGTTTAAGCTAACACTATCTGCACAGCAACGGATTAAAAAGATACATTCTAAGAGGTTGTAGCAAGCATGAGGATAACAGACTGAGGTTGGTAAACTGCTTTACACAGGGATTTAGTGAAATCAACTTTACTTTCATTATGCCAAATAGATTCGAAGGCCAGTAAGCTCACACTTCATACCTTCATACATGCAAAGTTATTCCTGTCACTACATTGCTCTCTATGACTGACAGACTTAAATTAGAAATTAAATACACATTTTTAAATAAAGCCAGCTAATCACTGGCAGAAAATGGTAGAATTTCTTTACTTTAAATTTTAAATAAAGATTAGCTGTCTTTTTAAGATTATGATTATAGCTTAAACATAATTTATGAGCTTAATGCAGCTATTACTAGATATAATTTGATTATAGTTTATGTAATTAACTGTCATTTGTCTACAGGACACCAGACTTATACAACCAGACCAGATAACATTGTAGTCCACCAGATCATAAAGTCTGTGAACAGTGTTATGTATTAGATAAAGCCATACAATTATTTTACACTGGCAATTTATATACATTTATAGTCTTCTAGTTTCAGTTATAACTATTTAACAAATGCAGAGGTGAGGAAATTAAACTTTGGAATTAGTTAAGGATCAACTAAGAAATTGATAAGAGTGTGGCAGAGACCGTTTCTTACATACAACCAGCTTAAGTACTCTGATGAAAGAGTCCCATGGAATTTCCTTCCACCAAGCTCAAATGCTGCTGTCTCTTTATCACCGCCTGGCCAGAAAACTCACCAAATGAATTACCGCTCTCATGGGTGAATGTTTAAAATAGCTCCAGACTGCAACCTCTGTAAAATCCTCGTGTAACTCACCATTTGTCCTGGTGGTCTTTGTCTCATTTTTAAGGTAGCCATGTGCATTCATTCTTCTGCGGTAATTTCCCAGTTCTGAATTAGCTCCATTCAGGTACAGAGAAAATCCTTTTTCTAACTGCTGCAGTTTGGTTTGTATGGGATCCTTTCTTTCTAAACGTCTCAGTAGCCTAAAGTAGAAAGTACAATAATTTATCCTTACACAGTGCATATACAGATGGTCACATTAGCAATAAATACAAAAACACACATCACAAAGCTAAAAAATATGTTCACAGTTCAAATAACAATTTAAGAATACAGCTTCCAGTATCTGTTCCTGTTCTGTAATGCTTGGATGAGTACCCACATGCTGTGACACATGAAGTTTGACCTCTCCCTTCCAAGATTTTTTTTCTATATTGTTTCTCATTTCACATTATTTTTTCCACTTGGCATTTAGTATATTTAACTTTTCTTCCTGAGAATTTTAAATTTTACTTAGAATTCCAAAAAGCTTAAAAATGTTTTTTCTTTTCAAGAAAAAAAAAAAAGATAAAGAAAAATATTATTTGTATTTTGAAAATTGAGAGGGAAAGCCTCCAATCAGTAATGCAGTTAGAGATACCAGAAACTGGTAAGTCTGGTTAAAATAATATTAAAAAAAGACCTTCCCCATGCTCAATTTCAGTGAAACACCTACCCTCCCTCTTCCAAGTCTCATCTTCTCTCCTGGCACCATGGGCTGTGCATCCTATTTCCTTCAGAGAGGCGATGTGCAGGCCAGGAGGCTGGGGCCATGTGGGCGACAATTTCCGCCTGCCCCTGCATGTTCTTTCTGGCTTCCCTCGGACTCCAGGGGGGGTCAATCCACAGGCCAAAGTCCCCCAGTGGTGTATCTGCTCTGACACAAGTCTTGTTTTTCCACGAGTGCGTCCCCAGCCACGTCCTCAGCGCAGCATGCCTCCCCAGGAGCACCCCACCCCTGCGGCCACTCTCTTCAATCCACCCCTGCTGCTCTGGCTGGTGATGTTTTGGTACATGATGGAGTGTTCCTGCTGTTTGGGATCCAGCAGGAACCAGCTGGGACTGGCACAGGGCAGTAGCTGACCTGCTCACACAGGCTGCTCTGCAGCCCCCTGCTATCCAAAACTGCCTGTTACATCCAATACTTGAACACAACAGCACGTCTCTTCTGCAAGGTACAGTTGCCACCTGCTTGTTGTGTTGTATTTCAGTGGCATTTCTTTCCACCAAAGTTCAGAATTAGAGCTCTGATAATCAGGATGCAAGTTTCAACCATTAATTTGTTTCTATCCTTTCCTAAAACTGCTTTAGGAGACTATATATGAAATAAATCTGTGTTCGTAAAAATTGGCTGTTCTTCTAACACAACTATGGCTTTTGTAGGCTTATTTGGTCTTTTCACCAAACAATTCAGTTTGTTATAGGATTTGAGTAAAAATCTTATGGCTTGTGGTAAAGGAGGGAATCACAGAATCCAGCAAGAAAGTTCCGTAGACCCTTCTGAACTAACCTATGAAATTCATCTGTCTAGGGTATAAAGACAGGAAGGTTCATACAAACAAAGTTTAAAAGAAAAAAATAAATGCTTTAAACTTGTCTGAAAGACAGTGAAGTTTGCAAAAGCAACCTAGATGCCCTTACCTCCCACCTTAGCAGAACCTGACTTTCCACATTTAACTTTAGCAACTTACGCATGCAATTTTCAGTATTTCTGACAACATAAAAACCTTGCCTCACAACAACATCCTCACACAGTGTGAGCTGCCAGTTACTTCTGAACCTAGAACCTCGTGCTCTATAAACAAAAATCTTCCCTGTAAGCCACGGAAACAATAACTATTTTATTAATAAATGCATCTCTACTTTAAAATATGCTGAAGGAATACTGTGATCTCCTCTAGAAATAAGAGCTCTGATGTACTTAGCGAACAAAAAGAAGAGAATCACCCAAATACTCTAAGACACAGCAAGTCAGACTTTGCATTGCAAGTTTAAAAACCAACTAACATTCAAAACTGCTTACATTAGATAGTAGACAGCAGATATCACACACTTAATGGTGGTAACAACTCTGTATCTTACCGGTTTCTCTGCTGAAGGGATATTAAGTACTCGTCATGTTTTTCATCAAAGTCAGTCACCATGTCCCTAATATAAAGCTGAAATGAGAATATAATTGTCACATTGAAGGACAGAAATTATTTACTATAGAGTATTGCTGGGTTTGCACCTCAGTGGACAAGAACGCTGTAAACTGAGAAAAGTTCTTCCTTCAACAAAGCATAAAATTGACAGTGTAGTAAATAAAGTTCCTGAAGAAGAGAGGAAACTTTACTTGTACTTGTTTTTCAGAACCTTTCGCAATCTCCTGAAGAGCCTAGAAATACTAAAAATGGAAGGCCTATGCTATAATGAGTTTATAATCTAAGAAGTGACAAGCAAGTGAATTCTGGGGCAGAGGCTGAAAGGGGCAAGGCCAAACCCCAGCTATAGGATGATTTTCCTGAATTACTACTGCTCAGGTCAGTTAATTCTAGAATTTATTCACGGCAGAGGCTGTATAAGTTTAAAGGATTTAACTGAAGATTTTTCTTCGCTTGCCTTTCAGGGAATACTAACTTTTCCAGCGAGCTGCACCAAGTATCCCAGAGTTGTTGCAGCAAGTTGTGGGAGGGTGCCCTCTTATACACTCAGAAGTTTAAACTTGCCACCAAAACATCGAATTTAGTGTTGTACGGAAAAAAAAAAAAAAAAAAAAAAAAAAAAAAAC
>JAAGAY010005754.1:0-12167 GCA_011801015.1 Ardeotis arabs
GCACTCTCCTGTGTTTCTCGGTAGTCTGGTAATTAAACAGACCTGGCTTTGAGAGGCAGGTCATGCAATTATTCTGAGGCAAACAAGACAACTTCTCCAGGCTACTGATAGCGGCTGTTGCCCTCTCATTGCGTTTTACATATTTAAAGCCTAACTTCCATCACAAGGTAAAATTAGCACTGAAGCAGATAATTTTTTAAAGCATCAGTTCATAATGTTAAACAGAGCAAGTGACTTTCCCTTTGAATTTGCATGTTAACATGTCCCCACAGTCTGTGTGTTCTTTGTCTTAAATGGCAATAGGTGGGGAAAAAAAGCCAGAGAGGCAAAACAGCAGCAAGCAGTAATGGTGAACTGAAATAATATTCAGTGCTACAAAACATCTCCTTTTATTATTATTAAATACCAATGTTAAAGTAGCAACTGAATGTATTGGTTTAGATTAGGCTGTATTTGGCAGCTACTGTACAGAATAGACACTAATACAGTTTTCATTCTGTACAGTTTACAGCTTACATTTTACTGAGATACAAAAGGATGTTTGGGAAGAAATACAAATACAACCAATTCTACTGACACACTTTGCATGACATCTTTGCCTATTAAAATAGTAGTCAATTATTCGTATGCCATCATCCTCTCAATGCACTGGAAAGCATGGAAACTCAGAGATCTCTCATTGTCATTCCAGCAGAAACAGGTCATAAACAGCCTGAAATCGTACCAATGATGGAGAACTACATCAAAAAAAAGTGTGGGCATTTTTGTTTGAGTTGCAGTAGGGTGAGGAAGATGAGAATAGTTCCCTTTGTGGAGGGGTACAGAGCAATCTGATAATATACAAAACTGACCCAGCCAGGAAAGATACAGCTGTTTCCAGCACAAAGCGAATGTGATGGAAGAGGAAGAAGGGATAGTGGGAGGATTCCCAGTGTCAGAGTTCAGATCCAAACTTACTGGCCAAAAAAAAATTGCTTGAGTGTCTGTACTCTAAAAAAAGAAGAACAAAAAAATGAGAAAGATGTGAGGAAAACTGGAAATGGAAAGGTAGTGTCACTAAAGGACAATAAAGTAAGCTTGGACCACACAAGAACATGTCTTGAAAACTTACTCTAGAGATGCATTAGCAACTACAAGTAGAAAGAGAAGAAATAAAATGAGTTGTAACCTTAAACAAACACGGAATATGAATGGAAAGGCAAGCCTGGGGCTACGTATTTATCTAAGTATTGTTCATTCTTGATCAAGGAAACCAAAACCTTTGGATCCAAACGACACCAAAGACCACATAAAAATATACCGACAATAGCTAGTGCTGGTTCACATCTAGACAAGAGAACTCATGAGAGGCTTTACCTACCACATTTAGAACAAAGGGAAATCCTTGGCAATAATTATGGAAAGAAAGAGATTCAAGCATGGCAGCTTGACTTAATAATAGCCAATGCCAACAAAAGCTTTGCAGTCAATCACATTCAGCACAATCGGAACTTAGGGGGTTTTGTTTGTGTTTTGTTTGTTGGTTTTTTTTTTAACTGCTGTGCCTCTGACATAATTATTAATTATTCAGCGGAGGGCTCTGTTGGAGAGAAATGACAGTCTGTTTCAGATGACCAGCTTCTGGCATTCTGGCCCATTGCTAATCATTTGTTCATCCTGCTTCTTTGCAGCCTCCCTCTATTCCTTCTCTGTGATCTTTGCACACTTTTTGCTATTCCCTTCCTCCCATTCTCGGCAGAGAGGTGGACATTTTGAAGGCCAAACATGAAAGGAAGCAAGAGGTGACTACTTTGAAGTCCCTCCTTCTCCACACGCTAAGCTGAGCAGACAGTTTTATGGCTTCTAACATGACTTCTCTACTTGCAACTTCGGGTACCCTCCCCTGTTTCTGGAAGGAAGAGGAGAAGGAGGGAGCCACTTGGACAGATAGCTTGTGCCCATTCTCCTTATCTGTATTTAGACAGCGGTATCAGTGCAACACACTTTGGAAATGTTTGCTGCTCACTGGCTCTAATGACTGGGAGGGGGAAAAAGGGGGATCTGAATTGCATTTCTACCCAGATATGTCTACAGATATTTTGTATTGGCTTAAAGCTAATTGTAAACTTTAAAAAAATCTAAACAAATAAAACTTCACTCCCTCTTCTCAGCATTAATGAGTGTACTCCCAGATATCCTTGTTTATAACCAAGACCAAAATGCTAAGCTTCATAGGCAAGGTCTATTATATAAATTAACTTAAATAGTTCAAGCTGGCTTAATTTGTATTGAAAAGATTCCATTAGTATGTACATTCTTCAAACAAAAAGAAATCTGTCCACAAGTGCAGGGTGTATTTATGTGTATAATTAGTGTAATTGTAATAGCTGCAAAATGAAAATCTGCAGAAACACTCTAGAAAACATGGAGCAACCAGTAACAACTATAATTCCTATTTATAAAATCCGCTAACTGGCTGAAGAGCTCCCGTCTAGAGACTTTGAAATGTGTTTAGTTTTAGAAAGAGCATGAAAAAACAGCTCAGATCCTTTGCATTGCAGGTCATTTGTCTAAATCCAGTGTAGGTTACAAGAGCTAGACAGTCAGTCCTGTAACAAGTGTGGTTCACAGTTTATAGGAAATATTTCATTCTCCTTAATGAAGTCTTAAAGAGTGTATCACAATTATGGTTAAGGCATCAATGCTGAAACGTGATTAAGAACATTTTTTTTTTATTTGTAAGTCTGGCTAAATAAATTAATGCTGCCCAAAACGTTTCAGTACATATCTAACTTTATGCCTGGGCAGAGGTCACACTGAAGCAACGTACACGCTCCAAGTTGGAGAGACACCTGAGCGAGCTGCTGAATAAGACCGAAATTACACCCTTGTGAGGAAGCTCAGTTGGGAGGCCAAAGTCACAGAGAACAAATTACCACTTTGCCCTCAGACATGGCTTCCTCCAGACACAAACAGAATTATATCAGCGGGGGCTGGGGAGAATTTTGCATTGGTGACAAGATAGGTGCGATTTTCTGTCCGACCTAGGGAGAGCAATAATACAGAAACCCCTTCCGCTAGTCCCGCTGACACTCCAGGAGTTCAGGGCTTCTGAAATGAGCTCCTGAGCAGATCTCAGCCTGGCTTTCCATCTCCTGTGCAATTATACTGCTTTTCAACATGCTAATGTCATGGTCTTTAATCAAATTAAAACTTGAAAATCCACAGACAAAGTGCTGAATGGTAATTTTATTCCAGATTTGAAGAGCTGTTTGCTGGAATTGGAGAAAAGTAGGAGGACAGAAACTCTCTCAGAAGAGAGGGATAACCTCTGCTAGTAAAACCTTTGGAAAACATGTACCATACAGCCAAGTATCTAAGAGCTAAGGATAAAATTCTCAGGCAGAAAAGGCTGAAATGTACTTTGGGACAGGAGTCACGCTCGCTGACTATTGTTTTCTATCTGGCTGTTTGTTATGAGGTACTTACTCAAATTACATAGTGATCAATAAACTAATGGAGGTCTTTTATAAATAAACTGGTTTTGGCCATAAGGTCTTTTCAGCTAACAGCATTCTATCACATCAGCAGCTGCAAAATAATAAACCCAGGTATTTCCTCAGACAAGCCTCTCTCTTCAATCTTGCTTCCAGCATAGAGGTGGTCGATTCCAGAAGAGCACGGTTCACCAGTGGATGGGTGATGCAGAACCGCTCTCGCGCTGCTGGGGCTGAGCTGGCACCAGCAGGTCATACCTTTCCCTGCCGCGGAGGCAGTGGGCTTGGCTTCCAGGAGGAGGATCTTGCTACGCCTAGGAATCAGGCCCCTCCAGCTGCCCCCCATCCGGGCAGAGGACTGACTGCTGGTACCTATCCTGTGCATCAACAGTGGATTGCAACCCTCAGGGCTACCAGTCTGGTTCTGCTTCCTTCACAAGCAATGAAAATCGTATTTTAAAACTATATAGATACATACTTATATATCCAAAGAAAATATGACTTTATATGCTACTGATGAGTAGCCCATAGGTCAGCCCGCATCTTTGATACTTAAAATGACAATATTAATATGTCTATTATCTTTGAGAACCAGGGTACAGAGTTACCCTGAGGAGTTTTACACATTTTTTCCCTGCACATTGTATTACTGGCTTTATATTCTTCTAGAAAACAAAACTCATTCTTTTTGTGGCATACTCCTGCTTGCAAGAGGAGATCAAGCACATTGTGTGAACAAAAATTCAGAGAAAAAAAAAGAAGTCTAGCTGTCTGATATGATAATTTACCATAAGAAACAGAAAGAAAAACCATTTGGCAGGTGGCGATGGACTTAGTCTTGCTGCTAGCAAATTTTAGTTTACTTTCAGTAAGAGTACATTCACTGCATAGTAACCTTGAGTTCACTTTGCCAAAATCAGTGAAGAAACAGCCTGTCAACTGCAATAGATGTAGCTGGCTATAGGTAGCTGGCCTAGAGTACTCACTTTCAAAGTGGTGAGTTGGCAAGGCTTGTCTTCCATTTGGAGGCACAGGACAGGACAGGGCACCATCGTTCATGCTTGTCTTTGCCTCTACTCTGTGGGTTGTCCTCTACTCTTTACACAGGGCATATAAAACGCTAAACAGTAATAATCTAATTTTATCTGAGCATTTATGTTTAATGAGGTCCACATTGTTCCTTCCTGTACCTTGAAATGCATCATTTGCCAAAAAAAAAAAGTTAAAAAACTTAAATGAAAAAAAAGAAACAGGAAATGAGGGCTGAAGAAGAGAAGAACTACAGAGTAAAAATTAAAAGAAAAAGCACACAAATATGGCTTGATTATCTAAAACAATTCCCCAGCTGAGAACCCTTAGCTTCCCTACAAATACAGTTGCTCCCTTGTAAGTATGTTATAAATCACTATTCTGCTGGCAGAGTATGTAACCTGTTAAGCTGCTAGAGATGTTATATCTACATCAGAAAAGAATAGCTCTATTTTTAGCCACAAATATGTTCTAGTTAAAGAAAGGCAAAGTAAAGCCATGGCAATTAAACCTAGTAGCTGTGCACAGCAGTCCTGTAAGGCTGCCTCTCTATAGATGAACAGCAAATGCTGGGTGACTAAAAGCACTGTAGCTGAAGGAAATTGCACAATTAAGATGCTTTTCTGATTCGGTATTTTTAATCTGTTTTTTAGGGGAAAGAAGCTATGCATTTGAGATTTTCTGCTAATAATAGGGAAAACATTTCAGTGAGGTTTTTTCCTTCTATCCTATACCTTATTCCTTCCAAGAATGAGAAATACAGTGAGTTTCAATTTCTTAGACAAGATTCTGCTATAGAAGAGAGGAACGAGAGGAAGATGTAATCATTTGGCTCTTTGCTTTCCTTCCAAGGTTCTCAACTCTACCTCTAGTCTTTAGATCCTAAAAAAAAACCCAACTCAAGCAGACCAAAAAAAACCACTCCAAAACAAAATACAAAACCAAAAGAAACCCCTCACATAAAAAAAAAAAAGCTTGTTTCTTTTTCGGATATTGCAGACATCTCTCATTAGCAGACCTTTCTTTGGCCCAAATTTGAGAGTGCTTGGTAAAGCCACTTGTAAGATACAAGACTCAGGATAAACAGGTGTTAATTATGTTCTGAAGAGTCTCTTAGCACTTTTTGCCATGGTGCATCTCCAAAAATTGTCTGTTCTGGAAACTTCAAATAAACCTCATCTGAAGTGAGAGATAGCTGAAAAGAGCCATCAGAAGTAGGAAGGCATTCCGGGATATTATTTGTTGGTAATTCGGACAGTAAGAAGAATCTTATGAGCTCTGAAAGATTTTTAAAGGATGTGAAATGACTAAATAATATTCAGAGTCATAATTCTTATGCTTAACTACAGGCAAACACAGCTCTGGAAGAAACAAGATTAAGAAGATTGTTAATAATGGTGGAACTGAGTTCTCTTCCACCCTTTTGAGAGACTTACATATTTCAAGGCAACGGGCAAAGAAGTTTTACAGCCAGCAGTGCCTTAAGATGACATTTTCAGGATAATACTAGTGCCTGAATCAGAAGCTTCCTTCAGGTTTGCAGCGGAAAAACGTAATCCCACTGAACTGGAAGAGATTTAGCATGTTGAGGCTTGCACAGGGTATAGCACATCTGGCCCTTTGTGCATTGTCTAAAGAGATGGACCCAAGAGCTCTTCCAGGTGATGCTATGAAGGCCAGAACATAATAACAGTTCTTACCAGCAAAGTCCCTGAACAGGACAATGGAGACCAGCGTTCAAAGGACATCTTGGAGTGTTTTCTCTGAGGATGAGGTATTGCAGTGCTTCTGCTCACAGGCTGTGATAAGGGTCAGTTGTACACGGAAAAAAAATGGCTGATAACTGGCACATCTAACTGAGCTTGTGGCACCTGTGCAGTTTTTTTCTTTTTGAGAAACTATGATCAGTAGTAGGGAGCTTCCCAATGTGTGTTTATAGGGATGCTGGAACCAGATATTTTAAAATGAGGGAAAAAAAGAGATTTCAAACTGCAGTTAACACAAACACATAATCTCAAGATTCACACATCAGACTTACTTCTTAAAATAAAGGGGCAGAACCCATTTATGATCTCCGAACAAATGCAGGCTCTCTTTCAGAGTCTCCGTACAGTCTTTTCCTTATACAACCATCCTGTTCTTACACTCCAGCCAAGGTGAGCTTCATGGAGAGAAGCACCATTTCATAAGACACTCTTAGTCAAACGTTTCGCCTCCAAATCTCTATCACAAAGATTTCATTTTTCTTTTCTTCAGAGGGCATACGCTCCTATCCAGTCAAACCCTGAGTCTGAAGTATCTCTTCATCTATAATAAAGGCATATCACAGTGGTGACAGATACGGATGCTGTGTTAATAAACACCAAGGACCACAGCCTTATTTGTTACAGCTTTGTATCGCTGAAGGTCTGCAAGGAGGGCAAGAGGGCAAGCAGAAATCAATACATGCAGATGGTGGAAACACCGAGAAACTGCCAAGGTAGACATACGCAGCTCTCCAAAGGCTGGGAGAGAGGTAGGGAAAATGGAAAATCATGAAGGAGTGTAGAGAACCCAAGGACCCATGAGAACTGCTCTTGAAATGTTTTGTCCCTGTGTCTTGCAGAGAAAATAAACAGAAAAGAAATTCCTAGAGGATAAAGTCTTTATTAAGTTAAAATCACAGTTCAGAACATATTTCAGTAACCACAGGTAATACAAAAGTATTTCACTTGCAGGGAAATAATAATTAAAAGTGGAGGAAATTGAGTGTTAAATACGACTAAAACTCAAAGATTCAAAAGCACTGAAAAGTGTTATCCAAACGGCTCCAGGTCTGTCCAAAAGCTATTCATGTGGAACAACAAGACAAAAACCAACCACAAAATAAAACCCAGTTCAGTAACTCTGAGATATCCTTTCTCACCAGAAGGAAATGGGTTCATTTTCTTCAGTGATACAGCAAAATAAAATTATTTAAATTCAACTTTTGAATTTTTATACTACTATCGTCCTCTGGGATCCAAAGAGAGCTCACAACAGAAGCCGTAACTTACATCAACTTGACTAAGGGCAGAAGATGGAAGTCAGCCTTCCACAATGTTTTACTGTGAACCCTTCCATTACCTTACAGAAGCTCTGTACGTCACACAAAGGCACAGGGGTTACATGAAATAAGACTTGCACATATCTATAAAGCAGGAGAGGGAGAAAGAATCTGACCTTAAACTGTTAATTTAACAAAAACACAATTGTGCTTTTCAGCCTGAAGCCAATGTTACATAAGTACAGTAATAGAGAAAAATGGTTTCCATGCAACAAAGCTAGATAATGTATCTGAATAAGAGGCTATTTTTAGTTTTCAAGAAAAATGACTTCTTCAGATTAAAGCATCACTTTCACTATACTAAAAAAATTACTTCTCGTCAAACAGTCATAAGCATAATGTGTATCATCTATTCATGTTTTGCACAGATTTGATATTTTACCTGATACATTTCTTAAATGCCAAGTTCTATTAAAATACATATAATTTCTCTTTGATAGTATTTTATTCCAGTATGTTCTGTTTACTAAAATTAATAAATACAGGTTTTCTTTGAAGACAACTGCATTGCTATGTGCTGTGAATAGAAGTTAAGTGATGTTTCTGTGATACTAATTGTAATTTTTAAAAACACTGGTGTAATTTCCATGTAAATCAATTTCTCACAACAGTACTGTAAAACAGAATAATGGAATTATTTAGGTTGAAAAAAACCTTTAAGATCATTAAGTCCAGCTGTTAACCTAGCCCTGGCAAGTCCACCACCAAACCATGTCCCTGAGCACCACATCTACATGTCTCTTAAATACCTCCAGGGATGGTGACTCAACCACTTCACTGGGCAGCCTGTTCCAGTGCTTGACAACCCTTTTGGTGAAGAAATTTTTCCTGATACCCAAACTAAACCTCCTCTGGCTCAATTTGAGGTTGTTTCCTCTTGTCCTATCACTTGTTACTTGGGAGAAGAGATTGACGCTGACCTTGCTACAACCTCCTTTCACATAGTTGTAGGGAGCAGTAAGATCTCCCCTCAGCCTCCTCTTCTCCAGACTAAAAAGCCCAAATTCCCTCAGATGCTCCTCATAAGTCTTGTGCTTTACATCCTTCACCAGCTTCCTTGCTGTTGTAAAGGAAGGTCTGCAGCACAATAAAGAGGGATTTTTTCCAACTTATCCTTTAAGGACCTTTCTTTGCCCATTTAAAATTCTTTTGCTATGTTGAGTGCATGGCACTCACACACCATGCTCATCACACAATGGAAAATTTTTAGTCTTATGTTGTTTCATGTATGCTTCATAATAAAAATTCCTATTAAAGAAAATATCATGGATGCACCAAAGCATCACAACACTTGTACTAGAACATAATAAAATATCCAATAAGATAAACCTTGAAGAAAAAGTAAGACTCTAAATGAATAAAATACAAGTCTATTCACGAACAAATAGGGAAAAAAAGAATAAAGCCTAAGGCTTTGGGGGTTGGTTTTTTTTTCATTTTACAAAATAGTATTTAGAAGAATATGTAAGGTACAGGTGAAATACATAGAAAACATACATTATCTCATTTGAAAAGTATTGCCTCCAGAGTTTTATTTTTAGGCATCAATCTGCGCAGAAGGATGAGCTTGACAAAGGATATATAGCTTTGGAACACAGAAGAGTTTAACTGTCACCTGAGACAGCAAGAGCCAGAAAGCTCTGAATAAACATTTTGTGCATATATGGAGGAATCTATTTTTATGAGTAATGGGTCATTCAGGCAAAACCTTTTAGTGCCCTAACACCCCTGAATGTGTAGTAGGGGACACAATAGATTGCTAACGTGCTGGTCACCAGGGAATCTGGAAAAATATGATGCATCTTTGTGGATCTTTCCCTGCAAGTCTTTTGCAGAATTCATAGCAAGACACTCCACCAAGAATTGTGTATCGTTATGATATTAACAAACAAAACTCCAGTTAGTAGCTATAAATTCTTTTTTTATTGCTAACATTATTCACCAGGTCTTTATTTAAGGCATTTCTGTTTGGTTTAATTCCATTTTTTAAAATCTAAACACTACATCTTAGCTGTACTTTAGATGGGGTCAGCCTGAACACTGCAACAGCAATTGCTGGCACAGTTTTTTACCAAATGTGTTTGGACTGAGACAACTTGGTCATTTAATTTAATTAAATTTCTCTACTCTTCTCCCTTTTCCATCATGTATAATTTAAGCCATGTGTAGCATCTTAGATCAATGCAGCAGTGAGAAAGCAAATCTTTCTAGCGGCAATTCCTTTAAGCAAATCTTACAGTTAGTGTTAATAAAGTGAGTCAGGGACTGAATGAGAACAATCTTATGTTTAAAACATTGTACATTTCAGGAATAATAAAAATTCTTAATATTAGAATGTCAGTGGTGTTACTTTATACTATATACTCTTCAGCTGGCACCATCCCCAAGCATATTGCACAATAACTGAAATCATTATGTCACTAACACACTTAGGATGTTGGACTAAGCAAGCGATCGTTATTATTAGCATTTGCCTTTTGATGCAAAATAATAACTCAGAATGTAATTCAGTGCTAGAGAAAACAAACAAACAAACAATTTTATCTGAGGCACAATTCCAATGAGTATATACAAGGAAGACTTAGGACCAATTCATCAACTAAATCTGTTGTATTACATATGTTCACTTAAATTACAATGCCTTTATTTTGAGAAGTGCTGAACCAGCACAAAATAAGCAAAGAATCTGCATGCAGCAGAAAGTGAAATTACCTGAGGTGCTCCTTGAACCTCCAAGTCAATCTTTAGCTGTCACAGAGAGGTCATCATGCAGGAGGATTTTCTGATATTTTGTTCTTAGTAAACCATACAGGCACACTGTGGGGTTTTGTGTTTGTCATCCATCCACTCCCCAGTTTTGAAGACTCACATGTTGTAAAACACTACCATGCTGTTGCAACGTAAAAACCTTGCCTGTTGCTATTCTGCTATGTTTTGGGTTCCCTATTTCAGTCTTGGATCAAATTAGTCTTCCTGCAGCTACCCAGCTGGACTACACCTTTCTGCTGAATACTGAGAAAAGTCAAGGCATGCATACATACTTCTGCACCACAACAATCATAATAGTACTCATTTTGCCTACAACAAACCTTCTAGGATCAAAGTTGCCTCTTTGCCTCCCATTTTTAAGGGTGGGAATAATTAGTAAGGAACATTCTCCATTCTGGCACAATTTAACTGGAAACCTATTGGCTTCCCCTACGAATTGGCAGCAGGGTAAGCAAGTCACATAACCAAGGCTGGAAGGCTGTTCTTACAATCCACTTAACTCCCTTGTGCACACATGCAGCCAATTCCAATCTACCCTTTAAAATTAACACAGAAGAAAATAATTAATAAAATACACACACATGCTTTTATTAGGAAAACAGAGAATGAATGTTATCACCAGTAGAAGCAAATTCCATGACCATCACTGAGTGTTTCTTAAAGTGTAGAATATTTACTATTCTATGGGTTAAACAACCAAAAGGATGTTTATAAAGAAAAGAAAAATAAAGCACTATGCATTTATAGCATTAAACAGCATCAAATGCACTGCAGACATTCCAGCTCCAAAAGAAGGGGAGAGCCCAAAACAAAAAGAAAAGAATCTGATCACCCATGATCTGACAAGCCCAGAAAATTTTGTAGCAATATATGAAACTCTCTTGCTTTCAACACAGATTTAGAGGAAATTCTACCTACCAGAATAAATGGAACAATAATTAAACTTATTATTGTGTCAGAAGTTTTCTACTTTTCATACTATTGATTAACTGCTGGCAAAAATTAGTTTACATGTCTTGCATTTTTAAGAGTGATCTATGTCTACTGCCCTCTGGACAGTCTGGGTCTCTTAAATTACATCTACTGACTAAGAATTTTAATAACTGTTGCAGTGATTGATACTTTCTGGATCATCAGGAGCTGAATACAAAGAAAGCAGCACTTCAGTGTTTACTATCAAACACTGGCTTTAAATAAACATCCATAAAAGAAAGAAGCCTTCTTCAGCAGGACAGAAACTATTTGGGCAAAAATTATCTCACTTTTTTTTTTTTTACAAAACAGAAGTTTCCTAAGGGCATTTGGAAAAACTCATCAGAAACAGACAGAGCCAGGGCACTCCTTATATTCTGAACAGGAAAGCAATCAATGGTACTCATGTGAGGGGAAAAAGGCGAGGGGAATCTTTTAATGCAAATTGTATCACATAAGAATTATATTCTATTACACAAATTTGCTAAAGTTGCGTAAGAAAATTGTAGGGAAGGCTAGACTCTAGTATCTTCCAGTTATTCTTCCAGTACCTCAAGGGGGCCTACAAGAAAGATGGGGAGAGGCTGTTCAGTAGGGCCTGTTGTGATAGGACGAGGGGTAATGGTTTTAAAATAGAGGGGGGTAGATTTAGATTGGATATTAGGAAAATTTTTTTTTTACAATGAGAGTTGTAGAACACTGGAACAGGTTGCCCAGAGAGGTTGTGGATGCCCCATCCCTGGAAACGTTCAAGGCCAGGTTGGATGAGGCTCTGAGCAACCTGATCTAGTCAGGGATGTCCCTGCTCCTTGCAGGGGGGTTGGACTAGATGACCT
>JAAGAY010005755.1:0-53287 GCA_011801015.1 Ardeotis arabs
AGTTTAACACATAAACCAGAGAAAACCTGATTCCACATAACCAGAGGAGACATTCAATTATATCAATATGCTCATCCAAAAGGTTCTGCTAATTAAAACCAAATGGTCCTTAGAAATGGAGTAGCAGTTTAGCTGGGTTTGAGTAGACAGCAGGTGACTCTGCTTTCAGTTCCTGAAAATGTGACAGACGTAACAGACAGATGATGAGTAAGAAGCCACTGCCTCCACAACACGCTGAGGGCCAAACTTCCATTTCCTTGTAATGGCACTGTGATTCTGAAACAGAATACAAATGGCTAGGAGGTTTTTCTTCCTGAACGTACTTGTAGCCACATAAGAGTTATTCTGACAGCCATCAACTGCGGTTTTCGGATGGAGGAAACTCTCCACTGGGCTTCCCTGAAAAGTTGCATTTAGACCTATCTAAAGAAAAATTGCAGATTTTAAACTTGGTACTACAAATCTATCAGAAAGCACTGAATGTGTTTAAGTCTTTTGAATATTTGTGGTATGGACAAGGTGTTCTTTTTGATGCCATGAATTATAAAGAAAAATCAGATTTCCCTTGCCCACAAATACTAGTCACACCTCTGAAACCACGTTTGGTCCACCCAAAGCATGGGTGGTTAAAATACCACCAGGATGGCAACCACATGAACCAGTACAGATAGACTTAACGTAGGGGCAACAACAACATCAGCTTCTTATTAGGGTTACATTTTCATTAAAATGTTTGACGTACCTGTACAAATATAATTAAATTCTCAGACATCAAGCAAACTTTTTCAGACTAAAACTGTTCTCAAGTAATTTTCCTCACTGGTTACCATCCCTGGCATAAATTTCAGGTATTCAGTGCCTCTCAATATTTGATCTTTAATAAAGATGATCTCTTGGTGTGCCCTGAAAGGTGTATTGGAAAATATATTAATAGTGACACAAATAGAAAGTAAATTGCATATTCTCCAAAGTTTCAAAAAGAAAAAGTGAAGAAAGCCAGTTTTAAGAGAAAGTAAACTGAAAAATCCTTGAAAATGAGGAGTTAGGATGTCTTTCATTAATAAAGTGATTCTTTACAGAAATTCCAGAGTCACTTAATTTTCTAGGAATCCTTTTGAACACCATAACAACTGGTTATTTAAAAAAAAAAAAAAACCACACAAAAAAACCCCAAAAAAACCTAATTCCAAACCCACCATTCAGTCGCACATGCTAATTTATAAAGCTCCAGGTGATCATCACCAGTTCACTTCTGATCCTCACTAAACAGCATGTTAGATGTAGAGTGCTTTTGTCTTGCCTACTATCAAGTTAAAAGTGTAGTTATCTGTTATCATTAGAGGTCTGGCAGAAATGCTTTGAGAGGCTCTTTTCTGTTGATGGAAGCCAATTTGTTGCAAAGAAAGGAAATCTGGGCTCTTGAAGTTCATTGAGGAAGTTAAGTAGGCATCCATCTCATTACCTGGTGTATTTACAAAATGAGTTCATTAATCTATCACATATAATTAGTCTTTTGTGTGACTGCAGAAAGGAAATAGGATAGCAAGGGCAGGAATTTCCACCAGAAACTTGATAATAAGCTAGCAGTTGCTTTGCCTTCGCAGGAGTCTCTGAACGCTCACGATACCAGCCCTCCTCCCAGAGAAGGGAGTGGAAAGCCTGGAGGTGACCCTGGGAATAACTCCCATGTTAAGTCTAGGTGCAAGCAGACCAAACTACATGTGTATTTTGGGATAGGGTGTATATGCACGAACGTATCAGCTGAAGAGACTCCGTTTCCCAGGAATGACACCTGAGTCCCAGGGAAAACAGAACAGACTGGAGCGGGTTTCCAGTAGTAAGGACCTGGCACTGCTGGCCCTCAGGCCACTTCTTCAGCCTGTGACGTGGAGATGTGCGAGTACTTAGGGGCTACGCAAACCAGAGGCAACTCACATCAGCTAACACAGCATGCACAGGGCAGCACTACTGGGAAGAGGGCAGAAAGCCTCTGCCCCCACATGAGAAAGGAACTCGTCCACTGCCGAGCCAGGGGACCAGCAAGCAGGGGATCGCTACCCATCATAGCCTGTGGCATCACCGCTGCAGAGCCACAGCACCATGCCAGTCTTCTCAAGGCTACAGTAAATAATTAACTTCTGAATTCAGAAAGGAAAATGGAGATGAGCACAAAGGACACCAAAGCTGCAGAGCTTGGTCAGCCTCTTGCCCATTCATAAGCAGTAAGTCTTCTACACCAGACCAGCATCCAGTACATCTCCTGGTCAACAGGTCCTGCTGGGTGCTGAGCTCAATATTGTCACCTTCCCATGACAAGTAAGTTTGCACAGTGTGATTTTTTACCTGTCAGTCCTTCATTCTGGTCACATCAAATTTAAAAAAAAAAAAGCAAAACACATACCAACAACAAAGACCAAGCTATAATTGAAAACCTGACAACTTCCCAAATCAGATGTGACTGTGACCCAAATCAGGAGGGGAAGAAACAGTAATTCATCCTGGCACCCTAATTAATTATCACACAGATTGTTTATTGATTTTCTTCTGTTCACTCTGATACCTTATGAAATACACTCATTTTATGCAAACTTCTCATAGAACAGCAGATGCTGGCCGATCAAAAGCAGATGCAACGCACAGGTAGGTTAGGTCTCCACTTCTGCAGAGGGGCAGGACCAGGGGCAAATCCATCCATCCACAGCACGGAATCTCAGCATCAAGAGATTCATCTCCAGTCCCACTCTTAAAGGCTACATTTTTCACTAATGATCTCCCAGTGAAGCAAAGCAGCCCTTGCCGATAAAAGCAGTCAAATTGTCAAGATCATCCCTGAGTCACTTCACCTTCTTGGAGGCTTCCTGAATTGGACAATAGGCTGAGTTCCCAGAGAAGTTATTTAACAGGACATTTTCTAATTATAGAATTAATTACTGCCACAGAATAAACAGCAGAGGCACGTCAGGCTGGAGGTAATGATTTGTACAATTAGCTCTTTCACATCAAATAAACATTTACGGCTATTCTTGAACTGGGAATTCATAATATTAGGAGGTTCAACTGTTATCATCCCTGGAATATTCTGCCATTCCAACAACCAAGTGAAAACTATTTGCATCTTATCTCTAAAATAGTATGAACATGTAATTTAAGTTGTTGGTTTTCTTTGGCATGTTCTGGGCACTAAGAAAGCATCCTCACTGCAGAGGTTTTAATCTCCGTTGTTGCACTTTGATGAGGTAAGAAATTGGTTTCCAATGCGCAATCACAGAGAAACTGCCTGTTCTTAAGACGTGCCTACAGCAGACCTGTCGCAGTGATCAAGGGAAATTCTTGTGGACATCATCTCCTTTGCTCGTGCACAGGAAAACAGCTACGGTCTCATTTCCAGCTCTTTGCACAGCCAGTACAATCGTCATCATTACAGTGATAAAAGCAGCCTGTGAAGATGTTTGTGCCTGGTGAAAGACCTGTCAAGGAGGAAGTGTGAGCATCCTCAGAAAGGGGATAGCATATGAAAGGGCCTAATTTCATGGTCTAAAAACAAACATGGATGAGCCTGCAAAAGCACCTACAGTGTTGTGTAGCTTAAGCATGCAAACTGCATGCTGGATTCAGCTACAATTCAATAAAACATTAACAGAACCTAAAATCAGGATTAGCCCCTGGTCTGCCATCATCCCTTCAAAACTGCCAGTCCCCGTGCTATGCCATTTCTCCCTCCAGATGCTCTGGTTCTCCTTAGGGACAGGAGAGCCAGCGTCCAGCAGAGCCTACCGGGTCTGTCCAAAGTCCCAGGCTGGGGGGATCTTGTGATGGGTCATATTCTGCATAGCTCACAGGAAGGGCTCAAATAGCGTCAAAATAAGACCATTTCCAGTTTAACAAGGAGAACCTTTGAACAAGAGGTACCAGTTTTCTTAACAGGTTGGCTGGGCTCCAGCACTGCTCTGAATTTGCAATCTCCTCTCACCCAGCTCTATGTCCACTCAGCTCATATTTCCCCTCCCAGCCGTACGTTACCATGAGGATCATCCGCACTGAGCGTGAACCCCGTGCTCAGAGCCAGCGAGACCAGGGAGGCCTGGAGTCGGCTAATGGTGAGTGCGGGCGATGCAAGTGCTGCTGTACCATCCTCTGCTAAAGGGACTTTTTGCCTTGTGTGTACATCAGATTCCACCAAAGTCTTCCTTTCATGTCCAGCAGCAGTAGCTCTGTAAATCTTGTAAAGCCAGACTTTCTTGTGAGATTACCAATAGCTGCTGTTGCATTTCAGCATCCCCGCAGGAAGCAGATGCCCCCACAGCCCTACGCACCACCCGGAGCAAGGAGGCAGGGCCAACACCTTAACGTTCCACGCTGCTGAAAGGGACAATGCCAAAAGGTGCCAAGGTAACCTCTGAAATAAATGATAATAATGACCAAAAATATGGAATACAGTCCAAACTCACTTATTTCTGCTCTAATTTGATCTGCAGGTGTTTCTTTCCAGTATGGGCTGCAAAGTCTGGGAAAAATTTGATAATTTGAACAATTTACAAACATGTTGAGGTCTTTGAACGGCAATAAAACCGTGGATATGTGTGAAAGGCAATAGTCTTACTCCATACAAATGAATCAGTACAGATATATGCAAATTCTTTCTTCTTGTCATTTTTGGAATAATTTGACTCAAAAGTTACCTCGACAACCTTATTGTCTCTGATGTTGCATAGCTGCCCGCTATGGGAAGGATGTTTCTTCTTTGAATTGCTCACTTAGACTGGCTTGTTGAGGCAACATTACTATTTAAGGCTTACAGAACATGCACCACTGTACTTAGGACAGTGAGAGTTATTTACAGCTCTATCTCTTACACTGGCACAAACGCATTTGTAATGAGAGAAATTAAAAAGTAGGTTTATTTTGTCAAAAAAACCCACCCCACATTAGTCAAAGAAACAAATTGTTCTGGGATCAGCACATCTAACAAATTCTGCTTTCTCCTGGATTTATTTATTGTGGTTGGACTCCCTTGGGTTCCAGAAGGAGCAAGCTTGAACCAAAGCTTTCCATGTGGCTGGTGTATCCATAGCCTGTCTCTCCTTTTAATTCCCAGAAGTCCAATAAATAAGCTTCTCCTTCAGCCTCCTCCACACCAGCCACTCATACCTGTACCTCGTACTCATTTTCATAAAACTGTAATTGCCTGTAACACCTCCCTTGTGAAACGGGGCCAATGGTTCCTAAGTTATTGGGAACAGGGGAAGACAGAGCAGCAAGTGCACGGGCACACACACACACAAGGTGATCATGATCTCCTAATTTCCTTAAGCAAGCAGGCTAAAAATGATCAGGCAAGCCAAACTGAAAATATATGAGCTCATACTTTGTAGCTGAGGCATTCTGCACAGCGGCAGGGGCATGAAACCAAATCAAACCCCAGCCCTCTATCCCCAAAGTCAGGATATCTCATATGAAACATTCTGGTCGAGAGCACAAATTTTTCAACCCCAGAGCCCTCAGCAAGAACCTCCCAAGAAGTCAAAAAACCAGACGTGCTCTGGGCCCAAACCACTCAGACCACAGGTAAATCACCATGTCAAATGCCTGTGATGAACCAATGCAAATACCAGAGCAGATGCTACATTCCCATGGAGAACCTACCACAGCTCAACTGCTTGCCTACAACAAGCCTGGGAACAGCACGTTACCTCAAATCCCTCCCAGAGATGGATCCTCTAGGACAGCAGAATTAAATTAGTTACCCCAAATTAACTTACAAATCAATCATCAAAATGGGAATAACTAAGGAGTCCTGTCTCCTTTTTCTTTAAAATTATTTTGTACAGAAGGTCCTCAGATGCAAAGATGGAGGTTTCAGGGAAGCGTGTACTTGGAGAGAGTGGCTCGGTGCATTTAATGATGGATAGCTGGATCAAACCAGTAGGTATACTTGCGAAAAGTGAAGAAGATTAGAGCGTGCTTTCCCTGTTCTAGAGGAAAACATAAGTAATCTACTTAAATGAAAATCAATTTTAGATGTTCCTTTATTACACTTTATGGTCTGTGAAGTTCCTTTCTTTTCATGCTGTTACATGAATGGTATGTAATTCCTACACTGGCGATAGATTTTCCTTTAGAAAAGTAGTGAAGGTCTTAACTTTTTAATACAAATTATTCGTTGGGAATCTTTAGCTGCTATTCAAGCGGTTTAATTCAAAGAGTTATATCTCTCATTCAGAAAACTTTAACTGACACTAATCAGACCTAGCTATTTTTGTTATTAATGCAAATGTGGTGTGACTAGAGTCTTTATCCAGAGTATTAAGGGCTTCTTTTCCCTAAAGTGGGATTTAATAATAAAAAATTAACATTTTTGCATAATCTGCTTACGTGTGCTGCAACTGCTGAAGATTAGCTCCAGCATTTTATTCCCTTTTTCTGATCCTCAGCACAGACATACACATCCTAAAAATAAAACAATGCATCTTTCTGAGCTACGCGAATCTGTTTTGGTGTGCTTGTCGCAGACGCATCACGCATTACGTGATAACATGCAGTCCCTGTGCTAATCCACGCACGAGCCTCAGCTGTTACACAGTGAAAACAGCCGACAATTTTCATGTCACTTCATGTTTTGAAAGATCCAACAAGGCCTGCACAGAGCAAGTATGATTCTTTTAAACTGTACTGGCTTCACATCACCTTACAGAGGCAGGGCTACACAAACACAGGACCTGGCCTCAGTCTGTAATGGTTTCAGCAGAGGAGGCAGCCAGCCAAGCAGGCAGCTACCAGCACCAAAGGCTGATCTAGCAATACTGTGAATTAACCTAGGTACTCATTTTATCAGTGACCAAAGCATCACAAGTAACAAACTTCAATCAGACACTCGGTACAAATTGCAGCCCAAGCACATTGCAGAGCCTGCAGGGGCCCGGCCCCCAAGATGCTGAATTAGTACCTTTATCCATCTTAACTGGGTGGTGTTGCTGAAATATAACCAGGCTCCTACAGTATCACCCACTCTACTCAAAAACAGGGCATGGAAATCCAACTCCCTTTGCTGTTTGATTTTTGACTAGTCAAAAGAAAGAAGCAGGCAACAGAGCTCTTGCGATGCCTACAGGTATTATGCTTTTTGTACATAAGTTCTTCTCCCCTTACAAGATGCACACTTTTTGTTTCTGATCCCTTTTTAGCACAGTTCAGAGCCGCTCACTTCCGAGGGCAGCGAGCAACACAGCCGCTCGTCCCGCTTCGAGCCATGGCAAGGCACACAGCGAGTCCTCTCCGCAGCTCTTAGAAACCAGCTGAACTGAAAGGCAGACAAATGCATCACAGACCTGAAAGAGATCTTGGTCTCTGACATGCGGCTTGACCTTAAATGAACTACATCAAGACCTGTACTAAGAAAATATTTAGAAGGCTCTTGGAAACAGTATTTTTTTTTCCAGATCCTCACTTCAGTGGGTTAAGAGGAGCCTCCCTCCCATACTCCTTTCCACACACACACCGTGGGTAACGTGGCACAGCTGATGTGGGGGGGATTAAGCAAGAGCTGGTGGGGACCTTTCCTCACTGTGGCATTCCAAAAGAAATCACCATTTTACAAAATCACCATTTCCTCCAGGAAAAAGCAAAACAAATCATAAAATCGTGATAACAGCTTTCCCGTAAGAGCAGAGGCAGAGCTGGAGCAGGAGCAGGGCCAGGCAGGGGCTCAGCTCGTGCGGAGCCATGCAGGGAGCTGAAGGAACTCGGGGAGCTACCAGTTCCCAATGGGGGCAAAGATCCCAGTCCCCAATCTCAGCAATCAGCTCACAGGAGCTTTCATGCAGCCAATTAAGCAGCCTGCAAATTCTCTTCCACTTTGCCTGAAACCAATTTTTGCCTAGAAAACTTTTTGCCTTGGGTTTTACAGCTTCTTTTCCCCTCCCACAGTTAATTTCAAACTTCTCTTTTTACCTTTTTGTCCAGCTTTGAAATGTGTTTCATTAATGCAAAGCATCTCAGAGAAAAGACCTTCTGAGCTAAAAATGAACAAGACTTCAGGTCACTGCATTAACACTGACAGCTTTAAAACAATAACCGTGCATCAGGTACAGGACAGGACATTTTACTATGCAGCTAATACAGCATAATACCATGTCATTACCACAAAATCTAATTCGAGGTTATAGGAAAAAACTAATTAATTTCATCCAAAGAGGCAAGAGACTTCTGTGTCTAAAGCACACAGGCACACTGACTTGTGTTGCATCTCCAGCCGGGCAGGCGTGGGAATTGCATCCAAAGTTGTGCTTTGCCTTCCACAAGCAGCCCACGCTGGCTAGCTTTTAAAAAAGTTGGGTGAAAGGCCAGGCTTGCTGTGTAACCTGAGTTATGTTTTCTGAGTGTAATTCAGCTCTGGCTTACATTACTCCAGGCTGGATGAAGGGTTTTGTTATTCCCAGCTGTGCCGCCGTGCTCTGCCTTAGCTCCCACATGATGTTTGCTGAACCTCTGCAAACTACAGTCTGCTACAGCAGGGAAAAAGTGATGCTGCTCTACGTTAACAAGTCAGGCTGTAAACAAAACTACTTTCCTACCTCACACCTGATAAAGTCAAGATGAACAGCAGTCCAAACCCTGAGCGGGCTCCGCTGGTCAAGTCCTTTCTGCAGAGCATTAGCATCCTGTGGAAATGGAGCATGGCATTTCATCTCACATCCACAAGCAGGACTGAGGGATAAAACACTGGCTGGATGAGGAGAAAGCTTCCCGTGCTAATAAGATACAGCATTTGAAACACTGATACTTTTTTTATCATCATCTTTCAGTATTAATTTTGGCTAATACGGCGTGACAGTCTCTCATATGATCAGTCCTTCATACCCTGCTGGTGACAACTAACACTAATTCAACACAACTCTTACGCGACGGGATGGGTGGAAAATTGTTGATGTGGTAAAAGCGCAAAGTGCCTTCTAGTAGACTTTTCAAGGACCAGATTCAGGTCTACTAGTAATCTTCAAATAATCAGACAATATCTCCTCAAATAAATTAATACATACCCTGATCAAGACACCTCTAGTTTGGGTTGTTTGTTTGGGTTTTTTGTGGGTTTGTTTTTTTTTTCTTTCTTGTGCCAGATAAATAGATCAAGTTCCTTTAATAACCCTTTATAAGGCAGCTTTTAAAATTTGAAATTATCTTCTTCAGTTCTTTTCAACCACCAGAATGGGATGTATTGCAGTAACTGCTAGTACTGTATACAGTGAACAAGCTGCTTCACCCTGCTTGGTATTTCAGTGCTTACATATTCATGTTATTCCTCTTAACCACAGCTCTACATCTTGGGATCACGTTTAACAGGTTCTCTGTGAGCTCTACACCCTGCTCAGAGCTGCTGTTCTCCATCCAGTCAAGCACAAACTACATTCCTACTCCTAGACGCATTGCCTCATCTCCAAACTACTTTAGAAGAAATGAATCCAGTTAGCGTGCTGACTGACCCCGCATCAATCATTATTTACCCCTTTGCTAAGATCTAATCCTTCTATAAACTTAATCAGCAGAATTTTTAATTTTACTTCCACTAAAAAACTGAAGAGTGGCAGGATAAGCACAGATCTCTGCAGAACATCCCAGCTGACTGTTACTCCTCATTAACTTTTGGTCCATTTGGAGAAAAGCAAAACATTAGTACTTTTTTCATCTCTAAATCTTTTCCCATAGCTTGTGATCTGAAACATAGCCCTCCATTAATCTAAAGAATATATTTAAAAGAACTTTTAATTTGAACTTTGCAAATTAACCACAGCAAAGAATCCTTCACGCAGCACATCACATTGGCAAAGACGTCACATTACATTTAATGCAGTGATTACACTGAAGCAAGACTTCAGTATTTCGATGTGGTTTCATCAGAGCAGGGTCGCTTGTGAAGGTTTTGATGAAACATTATTAATCCTGGGAGCACACAGAGCACCAGATTAATAAGCACAAGTATGCAATGCTTCATATTTCTAACCCTATCTAAACAATTATCTGGCATTGATATTGTATGCAGATAAAAAGCATGATCATAATAGCAATATCCTTCCAATTCCTTTTTTCTGTTTTATTCCATAGCAAAGAAACAGAAAAAAAAAAACCAAACACCTAATACTGGTTATTCTCGTAACTTTTTTGCTGCCTGGGAAGACAGCAAACGCAAATTCGCAATGAAATTAATGTTACTAAAGTAACAGGACCCTCCACTTCTGCAGACTACAGAGTGTTATTTGATTATTTTTTTTTCCTGAATACAGCCCTTGCTGCATGAACAGAATCATTGTTTAGAAATCAACTGGACAAAACTTGCATTGACTGTAATGAGCTTTGGCTCAAATCCTGTGTTGATCTGCTTTAGCCCACAATAAAACTGAGAAACACAAAGAACTCCTGTATCTGTACATGAGGCAGTAAAGTCAGATTTGAAGCCTCAAGTTCAACTGCTAAAGCCGATGCATGCCTCAGCGCTGCGGAGAGGAGACCTACTCAGTGGTATCAACAATGACAAGCTCCTTTTGAAAAGATACCACTGACTTCTGTCATAGATTAAAATGAACAATGCCTTGATAATACATTTATTAGGAAAGCTGCAAACCACAGCCATGTTTGCATCACTCTTCAGGGAACAAAATCACACATCTATAGCGTTTTCCTATGAAACGTATAAATCTCTGCCTGACAGCAGAGAAAGATCTCTCCTCTTGCTTACCAGACCCCCCAGTGCACACAGCATAGCCATGTATTTTTAAATATTTGCAGTAATTAGCCAAATATACTGTCCGCATGGTCCTCTGTCTTTATATGTAGTTTCCATTTCAAAATCTGACAGGTCGTCACTCACCTCGGTCAGTCTTACACTAAAAAAACTTACTTTTACACATCAATGCCTTCATCTGAATTGATCTAACTCAACCTTGTACTTTCTCCCTGACAGCCAGAGACTCCACATTTGTCTCCATGCCTTGGCCTTGCAGGGTTGTGAGTGCCATTTAAAAACTCTTCCATTAATTTAACTGATTGTGAGCCGTGGTAGAAGAACAGGAGCTTCAGACGCCTGACTGATCAGGCAGGGGATAGCAGCCAGCAAACCAGAACTGCTATTTTTATTATGAGAGCACACAGAAGTGCCATGCAGGCACAGCCCAGCTGTGCTAGATGCTACGCAGCTGGGAAACTGGATGCATAGCCACATTCCTCTAGCAGGCTGAGAATTAAACCTATCATAGAGACCTTCAGAATAGCCATGTGTGAGGACTGGGGAAAGAAAAAGAGGTGCAGAGAACAAAATAAGAGAGGAAAGCAGCACATACAGGTGATCTCATGAATCTCCAAACCAGACATGTCTCCAAGTCCCTTGCTACTAGGTAAGAGAAGTCATACAAAAACTTCACATGCTGAATTTTCCTAAATTAACCATGAAAAGTCAAGTTACACACTTCTTCAGGAGATCCTTTCAATGACACATCTGGGAACCCAGCAGTCCCATACTCTAGTATTCTGAGTCTTTTTGCTCCCTCCTGCAAAGTTAATGGCAGGAGTGAATAGGTTTTTAGAGTAAAAAGCCTCTTGTTTGTATGGCTGCTTACACACGGCACAGGAGGCCAGGTAAGAAAACGCACCCGGCATGACTACCCTCGATGCCCCAAGGAAGTAAAGGAAACAGTATAAACCAGTAGGGAAAAAATGCCTTAAAAACATGCGTTAAGCATAAAAGCCTACATAAGAAACGAGTTGAGACTGTCTGGGCATGTTCTTTCACCATAAATTAATGTTAAAATATTGAACGTTCTGAAAAGCAACAAGAAATTTTCACTCTTGAGTTGATTTAACCGAATGTAACAACACATTAGTCACTCAGACTCCCACTCTCAGAAATGCTTTTTTCACCCGCTGAAAAAAAAGGTAATCAGAAAAAGATCCTTTTTTAAAAAAAATTGTGCAGTTTCACTTAATTGTAATTTTTATTTGACAATTCTAATTAGTGGGCTCACCAAGTATCTCTCTTGATATTCTCAAAAATTTGGTCTCTTTTCAAAGAATGTTCTGGTGGCATCCTGGGATAAAGATGGCCCTTCAACGGGCATCTACGGAGAAGCATGTCCAGCTTCCGAAGATGGCTGGTTTTCTCCACTTCAGTGGGAAACTTCAGACACAATTAAAAGAGAACAGAGCACTACAGTGTGCTGGATATGGATTACACCAGGTCAAGCAGCTCAAAACAGGCCGAGGTTGAAATCTGAAGGATTTCAAAACAGACTTCTGCAGCCCCAAACAAGCACAACACAATCAGAACATCTGGATGGTAGGAAGCCACTCCTTGGCAAAGCACAAGATATAGCTCCTGGGAACACGTACATGCGCTGTGACAATAAAGGTAAGGGCTCCACGAAAGACAGATCTGAAAACAGTGATAGCTTTCACATTTGGGGGTAATATCTGTATGCTGTCTATTTTAGCAGATGGCTGCATTTCTGAGGCAACTTGAAGGTAGCAAACAAAGCCCACTTCTTCAGGCTTAGTGAAGAACTAAGATCTGAAATTAAGGATCTAATTTCCCAGATCTTATGAGCCTGGAAACATGAAGTTATCCATAAGAACTAGCCTTTCGCACCATTTCTAGAAGGCCTGCAATTTGCTTGACAAGAACATCATGTCTTTAGTAAGACTTGTTGAAACTAGCTGGGAGATAAGCAACTGAAAGCAAGTCATCGCGGGAATTACTGACAGCTCGGCAACATCATGCAGAGCTCGCTGGTTGTGCCCTTTTACACCCCACAGGCAGCGAAGGCCAAACTGCACTGGCCGTGGGCCACCTCTGATGGGCAATGGCTCCTTGCAGAGCTAAGAGGGGCTCAGCAGCCCCTAATTGTCACTCCCTGAAACTATTTCCACATGCAAGAGCATGCTGAACCGCATATGAAGGCCCTGACACTCAGCTCTCCCTTACAAAGGCGCATTTCAAAGCTGGCCCAGCCCATGAGCACTTACCCACTGGGGTAAGAGGAGGCATCACCTCACGCAAGCAGGGAAGAGAGCTGCAAGTGCTAAAGTCAGGCGTCCTCACTGGGTGAAGACCTCTTCTGCCTCTGCACACTGACTTCAAAGGTGAGCATCTCCTGCCAGTGCCAACTGGCAGCAAACGCCAGCGCAGCGCGTGTCCCCAAGTGCTGCAGCCTCCAAAAAGTCCAACATCCTTCCAAAGACATCGCCTTCCAAAGACTGTCAGTTCTCCAGCTGTTTCAGCAAGCGGTCTTCAGAGTTAATAGAATTAAATAGAATGGTTTTCCTACAATGTATTTACAAATATTTGTTTCACCACTCTAAAAATAGTGTTTTCAATCACCACCACTAAGAACACAATCCCAGCCTTTAAAGATCAATAAATATTTATTTCCTTAAGCTAATACATTTTCTGTGCAGATTGCCAGTGCTTTATTTCCAAGAGCTCCATGTGAATACTGATATTTGAAGGATACAGATATAACTTTATTTACTATAGGAAAGTATATTAATACTGATTTATTTAAACACTTTACCAAAGTGGCAGTTCAGTTTAATCAAATACTGAATAATTGGGTTATGTTTGATTTTAAACTTCGAAAACCCGACTCTTAAGATTTATCAAGGGCTGAATTTAGCAAAGTTATCATCATTAAAAATTGATATTATGTAGTGGGGCTACGCTGGCTTCACTGGCACGTCACCAGGCAGTGGACCTTTTAAAAGACTAATTGTCCACGCCTGCGTAACTCCCAAAGCGCTCTGCACAGCGGGCCACTGGCTCACAAACGCCAAGTCAAACAGTGCCAAAAGCACCAGGAGGAAAAATATTCTTCTCTTGCTGAATGGGGGAAACACACTGTTCTTTCATGGTACAAAACCTGCACGCGCCCCAGACGCTGCGGTGATGCCGACGAGCACGCTGCCCTCCCTGCTCCTTCCAGTTCTCGCTCCAAAGGCTGGCTCCTTCCTGATGGGGGAAGGAAAGGGGCAGCCAAATTCCTGCAGGGAAGCGCCTGCCAAGAGCTGCAGGGAAAACCCGTGACTCCGAGCAGCTTGCCGAGTCCCCGGTGTATTTACCAGCTTTGATCGCTGTGGGATTTTGCAAGGCAAGGGGTGCTGCTGCTGCCTCGCTCCAGGAAAAAGTGCAGGGTCAATTATTCCAATCCTCTAAGCTCACACATCTCAGCTCGACTGGAATGCGTTCAGCAGAGCTCCTGCGAGCATCCCCGGGGCAGGTGTGCAGGGACCAGTCAGGAGCTGGGCAGACCCTCAGGCGCATCACCAGCCCCCAGCAGCAGGGTCCAACACCTCTGCCCATCCATGTGGATGATCCCAGGAAAGCCAACACATGCACTCCCTAGGAGGCCTTGGAGCTCTAGGGGGAATGGTAGCAAAGTCCCACCACAGAGGGGGAAAAGGGGTGGATAAAATGGTTCTTGAGAATTTAAAGGAAATGCTTCTTCTCAGCTAACAATACTGCTACTGAAATTGCTATATTGTTGGCCCTTTGATTTCTGTTTTCCAAATCAGGAAACATTGAGGAGGTCACCTTAATGCTAAGTACCTTGCTTCACCACTGCAGATCCTCTTCCCTGTTGCCTTACAGCTCCATGCCCACGGACACCTCTATCAGAGGTATCTCTGTTATGAGATACCACACCTCAACACCTAGTAGCTACCCCAAGGCGCAGATTTCCCATGTGTGAATTATCAGCCTAAATCCATTGTCTTCATCAGGGCCATGGGTGACTTCCCTACAGTCTTGCTGTTGGACACCAGGTCCAAAGCAGCCGATGAGATAGTTTGCACTACTCATCTGACAATCCCATGCGTAGCAATGAAGACTTCATGGTCTATCTCTAATTATCAGCCCTTCTCTCCAAGACATGCTCCAAGGACGATGATTGGATAATAATCCTCCAGCCCATGACCCGTGGGGCACAACATAGTGCAGCCATCTGTGGTACAAACATGAGGAGCTGCCAAATTTAAATAAACAAAACCTCTTGCTAGGAAAAGCTGATACAGATGCACTCACACTTAATTATTTTAAAAATCTTTTCTCAAGAGCATAGGAACAAGAAAGCAGTGACAGCTGGAGGAAAACCACTACATCTAACTAAATATTCAAAATTATCTTCGGGAAGGAAATCTGTCCCATTGAACTGAACTTTTCTCATGTTAAAAAAAAAAAATCCTCTTGACAGAAGCAACCAAAATAGAAGACATCTAAAAAAGCTAAAATCCCTATGACAGCTTGTCAAATTATTCTTCACCAATAAATTATCAGATTATTTGGGTTTGTACAGAGAGGTAAGTTCCTACACCTATATAAGGTAATTATTCCAGAATACACATTTTAAGTGATACACTGTCCAAAAATAATTTTTCCCAGAATGTCAACATTTTCTGTACATGAAAATCTCTGAAAAACATTAGTAAGGACATGTGGAAATTAAAAAATGCCTACTGCCTCAGCTGAAGCTGAACATATCATTTCACAACATCAATTCAAAATGAAACACTTCTTCCCAATCCTCCCCTCGAAGTGAGGAGCTGTGTTCACACCACTGGCCCTGCGAGCAAACCCCCTGCGGGCATCCAGCCGGCAGCTCACAAGTCGGCAGCTCATCCAGTCGGCTCCAGCAAGAGATCTGGTAAGGACATGATCTGAAGTTATACGATAACCTTTTGCACCCGTGAATTGAGCTTTGCAGTACCCAGCCACCCCGCAGGAGGAACGTGCTGCCGACTCGCAGTTCCCCCTTGCTCAGGACCTCGCGCCGGCAGGCGGACAAAGACTGATGTGGTCTTCTCAATTTCAGAAAGAAATAGTCTGAGATTCCCTGAAGTGGGAGCTGGATTCAGAGGACCACGTTTAACAGATTTTAACAGACCTATCCTGCATTAACTTAGTCAATGAATTTTTAACCTCTCTATACATTTGGTCTTCACAACACACAGTGGCAATGAGTGACAGAATTTAATTTCATGTCTTGTCTAAAACATACTGCTTTTATTTATTTAAAATCTGTTGTCTCAGTCCTCATCAAGTATCTTCTAGTTTTTGTGTTGTGGTGAATGACAAATACTTGCCCTTCTCAAGTCAGTTATTCCTCATGTCAAAGTTACTAGATCTAGGACAATAATTTAAAGCAAATAATATTTACAGTTTTTTAGGTACGAACTACAGACTGCACGCTCATGACAGTGAAGCTAATGAGAATTTTGCTTGAGGAGCTACAGATAAGACTACCAGATTTCTTGGCAGAATCAATTTTGCCTTACTGAAACTTAATTTTAATGAAAAAGCCACATAAGCCCTGGGGAGGTTGTTAGATTATGACCCAAAGTCCATGATTTGTGCCTACCTTTAATTAAACCTAATCAGCTTTTCCTCTTGCAATATGGGTTCCACACTCTACCTTCTGACGAGCTGTCTGTGCTATCTACGGGTACTGCAAATCTCATGAATCACTGATACCAGAAAACAGATTCCAACTATTCATTTGCAAATGATGATAGCAGGACAAACATGCCAAATACCTGCTTAAAAATGTGCTCAGCTGGGTCTGTCAAATAGCTGAAGTCAAAAGTTTACGTTATTGAAGGGTTTTTTTAATTTCATATGAAACTTCTAATGAATTTTTAAAATTCATTTTACTTTCAGTAACTTTCCTACGGTTCAGGGAACCCACTTCACACTGGCTATTTGTACTGGCAAGCTAAACGAGCAACCTTCAGTTAATACTGGAAAAATACTTACAGCTTTATGTAGGAAAGGATTACTACTTTTTCAACAAAATTTTAGTAAATGAACCTAAACTCACACAAATTTCTTCCTTTCTTCTCCTGGCAAACACAGCCCAAAGCTGTGATAAAGCTCTAAGAAGGACATGGACCAGTTGGAGCGACTTCAGAGGAGGCCATGAAGATGATCAGAGGGCTGGAGCACCTCTGCTATGAGGACAGGCTGAGAGAGTTGGGGCTGTTCAGCCTGGAGAAGAGGGGACTCTAGGGAGACCTTATAGTGGCCTTCCAGTACGTCAAGGGGGCCTACAGGAAAGATGGGGAGAAACTCTTCAGTAGGACCTGTTGTGACAGGACAAGGGGTACTGGGTTCAAAATAGAGGGAAGTAGATTTAGATTAGATATTAGGAAATTTTTTTTTATACTGAGGGTGGTAGAACACTGGTCCAGGTTGCCCAGAGAGGTGGTGGATGCCCCATCCCTAGAAACATTCAAGGCCAGGTTGGACGGGGCTCTGAGCAACCTGATCTGGTTGGAGACGTCCCTGCTCCTTGCAGGGGGGTTGGACTGGATGGTCTTTAAAGGTCCCTTCTAACCCTAATGATTCTAAGATCTCTCATTTGCAGAGATGATCATTATTTCTCTTAGTAACTCAATCCTGCAGTTATTCAAAGGCATTGCTCCCCCACTTGAGCAATCCCTCCCCAGTCCACTCCAGGCCCTTTCTACTGTACAACCCTAAAAAAAGTTAGGGTATTTGCACTGTATTACCCTAAAGAAGTTGAAGATATTTGCACTGTATTACCCTAACAAAGGCGTAAGTAGCAAGTGAGGGCTTTGCACACTCCTGCAGTGCCAGGGTGAATTTCAGCACAGATGATTATCCTGACAGTTCACATTTAAGCCATAGTATTGACCTCAGCAACGCTCATCGCCCCGCAGGAACCATGGCCATTAATGCAGTAACTGAAATGAAGAAGAAGAAAAAAAAGACAAAAGAAAAAAGACTTTTGAAAATCATGGTTCATCTTGTAAACATGAATGGATTTGGGGAGCTTTTAAAGGGTGTAACTATTAAAGATCAGTTCTAACAGCTCCAAATGATCCACAATAAGGCATTTCATAAAAACCTTTCAAGACCTTTTTAAAGTTCCTCCTCTTCCATTGTTACAGCCCATTGCTCTGGGAGTGCTGGAAGCTCAGTAGATGGATTTTTGACATAGGGTCAAAAACCTTTTATGACCAACTATAGAGGCAGTTCAAAAGCAAGTAAAATATTCTTTGAAAGTAGTTATCAACGGTACGCTGCCCAGACACGTTGGATATACTCAGTGGTGCTCTGCAGGAGTCTTGTTTTGGAGCCGGTTTTATTCCCCAATTCATTCTCACACACAATCTTCTTCCCCCTCAGAAAAAAACCCCACAAACCAAAAACCAAATTGAGAGAACAGGTAGGTCCTCCCAAACATCTCTGCGTAGCAGGGAATGGTCCAGCCCCACAGCAGTGAGGGCATGAGCCATGTGTGGGTCTGCCCATCTGGCATCTCCACGCTCTCTCTGCCCGTCCATAGCCAGCAGTCCCCAGCTCCCTCTTCTCTTGCCCTAGCAGAGTCAGCAGCCAGATTTCGGCTTCAAGCACCAAGTCACTGGCAGCTGTGGAGGGAAAAGAGAAGGAGGAGGGGATGGACCAAGCCCAGGGCTCACAGCTGAGTCTACGCAGCTCTGCCAGATAAAACCCAACGCGTGGGTTCATAGCCCGGGGTTATAGACCAGGAGCACTCTCAAACCCACTGTGCATCTTCAGACAAATAACCGTCTCTCAACATTTGTTTCCCAACATTTCCCCTCTCCATGAGACACTGAGCACTGATGACCCGTTGTGGAATACTGCAATGCATTAACTTTGAGTATGAAAAGCAAAGTGTAAAATCCCTGCAAATCACTCCTTTCCCCTTGGAAGCGTGAAATTACAGGAACGGGAAATCCTTTTCTGAAATATCTCTGCACTCTGTTTGTTTTAACAATTCAATCTTTTGACCACCTTATGGTCCAGCAAATATAATAAAAATAAATGGTCCCAAACTAAGTGCTGTGACTTTTGTGTGCTAAGTTTCAAAATTATTTTAGCACTTATAAAGAAGGAAATCCCTCTTTAGAAGTGGGGATGATTTACAAAAATGCTGACAGCACATGGATGATAATGACACAGCTAACAGTGCTCTGATTGCCAATTCATGAGGATTATGGAAAGGTATGGGATCCATAGCTCCTTTTCTTTTTTTAGTCCATTTCCTGCTCAAGCAGCTTCCAAAGCACCGTGCTATCTGCAAGATGAGTTCCTACCGGCCTTGGAAAATAAAGACAACATCAAAATATGGGCAAGAATTTCAGAAACATTTAATGTTTCCTAGAACCAGTCTGCACTGATGCCAGGACCCTGAATCCTGCCCGATCACCTCAAAAGCCAAAGGAGTCGGGTGGTAGGGAGCTGCTGAAACTCCCCTCTTTCCTTCCCTACGTTGAAAATTTTCTACCATCCCTACAAGCCTCAGCCCCGCTTCCAGAAACTATTTTCAACAACCAAACAATGCAGCAACTCCATAAAAACACACTCAGCCATAAACAGTTTGCTTACAATTAAAAAAAAAAAATCTGCTGCAAATGCTTTGTACTCGCACGCGAGAATCTCCCAATGCTTTACGAACAGCACCGCAGACTGCAACTCCTGCACCCCTTGTTTTGCTTGGTTTTCCTTAGGCATCACCAGAATATTTAAGCATTCAACAGTTACAGAAAACACTCAACAAGTTATAAAAGGGAAAAGTGAGATAAGAAAAACTAACAATTTGCCTGAGATTTTATAGCAAGGACAAGGAATGAAACCCAGCAAGGTGATACTGTGCGAACAGTGGTGCAAAACATCTCGTGTTGCGGTGCCGCTAAGCAGGGAAACTGTCGGTACCTCAGGCCTCAGACGTCTCCACTGCAAAACAAGGCAGCAATACTCCAGAGCAGATCCGTGTGGCTTTAAAGCAGGTCCTTGCTTTTAAAAGTCACCGTTTTTTTTCCCCACTTAGAATCACAGAATTGTTTGGGTTGGAAGGGACCTTCAAAGGCCATCCAAGTCCAACCCCCCTGCAAGGAGCAGGGGCATCTCCAACCAGATCAGGTTGCTCAGAGTCCCGTCCAACCTGGCCTTGAATGTTTCCAGGGATGGGGCACATCCACATAAAAGTGAGTTTGCAGCCTACAGAACTAGTGCTGGGTCAGGTAGGTCTGCCCTGTCCGTGTTCTCGGCCTGGCCCAGGGAGAGCTGCCCGGCCCCAGCTGCCTCTGGCACCGAGCGGGACAGGAGCAGCACCCCACTCCATGGCCCTGCCCCTCCTGTGTCCCGCTGGCTCTCTGTGGCCTCTCTTTAGCTTAACACGGCTAAACCGAGAGCTCAAGAGTTCAGGTAAAGAGTTTTTAAACAGCTGGAACGCAGAGATGCATTTGTGAGCTCCTGGGATACCTCTCCTGCAAGCTCTCGTTCCAAGTTTATGGATCTGGACAGCCCTTCCTCAAAGCCGTGCTTGACCAGCCCGTTCTCCACTAGTAACAACTGCAGACCCTCCAGCAGTGAAAAACAACCACACACGTATGTTAAAGCACCTCATTCCGCAGGTAACGGGACACACAAACCTAATGGAAAGCGGGAAAAAAAGCCAGAGCCTAGAAAACTTTAGAGCTAATGTTTGGAAAAAACAGACACTGCCAAAGTGCTGCTTAATAAATCCCACAAAGCAGAGAGGAACAGCTCAGCAAAGTCTTTTAAAACTGTCACCAGGGAGAGACTTCTCTGATGAGGGGAGGAAATCTTCAGGAGCCAAAAAAGCAGATCTACAGGGCCACGTTCTCAGCTGCTGCAGACAATGTTTCTCGGAAAAGGCACTATAAAAGAGGTGCTTTATACGTAACGCCAGTGACTTGGCGGGGTGTGTGCTTGACTGCCAGCTGACCAGGAGGAAGAGGGTTTTTGGAACCCCCTTTCCTGCAAACCCAGCTCCAGCGCTTCCCCATGCACATACCAACACCAGGAATGAAGCTTTCGCAGCCTGCCTTGCTCACGCTCAGGGATGCTCTTACACAGAAGGCGCAACAAGACACTCCTGGCTCGGTGTAAATACCACAAAGGCTTTTAAACACAGAACAGTGGGTTTCAATTTAGAATTTTTTTTATTTTTTTTTAGTTTCTGAGCTCCTAATACTTTCCAAGCATAGATTTCCGCAAGACTGTATTGACTGACCTCACACCTCAGGCCACATGGCAGGATGGGGAGCTAGCTGGCTTCTGGGACGGGGCAGATGGCAGCACCAGAGATGTGTGCCCCCCTGGGAAGGCTCCTTGGGGGCCGTGAGCCCCGCATCCCCTCCGGGAGACCAGATGTGCTCCCTCCACAACATCTGGGCAGCACCTCCTGGACCCACCCTGTGCCAGGATGGGTAAGCTGGACCACAAAGCTGCTCTGTGGTGACCCACAAACAGAAAGTCCTCAACAGATGGTGGAGCTGAATGGTACCAACAGTTTAGCTTTGCATGGAGGACTGCGTGTTGAGGGCTGGACTGGCACACCTCTTGCCAGCGCTGCCACAGCCAGACGCCGCTTTTTGCTCCACTCTTCCTTCTTTTCTTCAGCTTGCAGTGAGATGTTTGGCTGCTGCTCCTAAATCAAATGGTTCCATTTTAAATGTGGAAGAGTGGGAAAGCAATGGTGGTTCGTAAGAGGAACGTGCAATTAAAACGCTCAGAAAAAAATAGTTATTAAAAGTGGCTAGGAAATTATTCATATTTGACTACTTTGGTCATTTAGATTTCGGTGAGTCTGGTGAATATTCACTTGATTTTAACACTACTATCAGTAGTTTTTAGAACTATGGTTTCCTAAATTGCTAAGAATAAATGAGAAGCTTGGAATGAAAAGCTTGTAAATTAAACATACAGCCATCTAACCCCCCTCAGCAAATGTATATAATTTAATATAATAGCACTGAAATAGCATTTCCTTCGCTCAAGTTGGTACTTACAAATCTAGATGAGTATAAAGGTTTCATTATCTAAATGATACGCTAACACTTTTTGAATTTCACAAATTATAAGTTAGCAGTAGCTTCTATTGTACTGCAACTCATTTCAGTGTGAAACCACCTTGTACAGAAACCAGCAGTGGGATTTCAATTATTTTGGGGAAACATTATGTATTTCCTAGAGTATGATTAAGTTTAATTTGATATATTAAAAACAATCAATAATTAATTTTTGCGTAGTACTTCACGAGTGTTCTTCCTGGAGGTTTCCCAAAGAATCTTCATTAGCTTAGGAGGCAATTCTACCATAAGAACGTTAGTCATTGGAGCGGGTTAAGTGGTAAAGTATCTAAATTTGTACTGATTTTAATAGTTACTTCTGTCAAACAGATGGTCTATTGTTCATGTCTACACTTCCCTGACATTTTAATTGCTAATGTATGTGCTACTACTAATTGTACAGTACTAGTAACCTTTGTACAGTAACAAGTAGGTCAAAGCTTCTCACAGACCTTAAGAGTTTCGGTTCTTATGGTTGCAGCTTTATGAATCTTCTACCAGGCACAGCACAACTTTGTATTTCGCACCAGACCACAGCGAGTGGAGAAACCACTTCTTTGTCCAAACGTACAAAAAGGCACAACGCTTGGATTCGCAAGGAGGGAGGCTCGCGCTTATCTGAGCTCTGAATGGGGCCCAGGTGGGCAGCAGGAGGTCAGTATGCCACTTCAGCTGAGGTTTGGGTTTTCAGGTCCTACATCTTAGAATCACAGAATGGTTTGAGTTGGAAGGGACCTTCAAAGCCCATCCAGTCCAACCCCCCTGCAAGGAGCAGGGACATCTCCAACCAGATCAGGTTGCTCAGAGCCTCATCCAACCTGGCCTTGAATGTTTCCAGGGATGGGGCACCCACCACCTCTCTGGGCACCTGGGCCAGTGTTCCACCACCCTCAGTATAAAAAAAAAATATTTCCTAATATCTAATCTAAATCTGTCTCCCTCTATTTTGAACCCAGTACCCCTTGTCCTGTCACAACAGGCCCTGCTGAAGAGTTTCTCCCCATCTTTCCTGTAGGCCCCCTTGAGGTACTGGAAGGCTGCTCTAAGGTCTCCCCGGAGCCTTCTCTTCTCCAGGCTGAACAACCCCAACTCTCTCAGCCTGTCATCTCCTTCCTTTACTCCTCCATAATGCTAGAGAGGGTTTGTGGCCATACATGTCTTCTCCTGCTGTGCTGTAGAAGCTGACTGGCCATCATTACCTTCTCATGACACAGAAAATGAGTTTGTTGAATAAGGAAAGACTCGTACTTGAAAATACTGTTGAGCTGCTACTTTAAACACTTAACATTTGTAAACCAAGTATTAGAAGAAAAAACAGTTAAAAAGCTTTCCTGAGCAAACCAGGGAGAGAACAGAAGCAGCAAGAGAAACAGGCAGTAAAAGCAACAAGTCTGTAAGGCTACTCCAGCAAACGGGCACTTAGCCAGAGATCCCTTTGCCGTGAATGTTCCTACCTGAGCCACGTCTCGCCGGGCAGCGCGGTACCCTACAGCTGCACACAGCCATCTGCCAGCGCCGGGCTGCTGCCAGAATAACTCACTGGGGTCATTGTTTGCACCACGCCAGAGCAGCGCTGCTAGGTTTAAAAATGTGAGGTAACTTTCAGAGAGACATACATTTGCAATTCATGACTTCTTTTCACGGGCCTGGCTGCTTTTCAAAGAGGTTTAAAAACCAGATGTGGAAAATAAGATTGCTAAAATCATTTGGCAACTTAATAAAGGGGTGCTGCATGTTCCCAGGGTAGATTTTCAACAACAGAGCACAACAAACACATGAGAAAATGCTTTCAGGGCAAAGGGGAAAGGCTTTGAAAATTTAGCATCATAGGAGAATGAAATATAGTGTTTTGTTTATGTGATTTGTTTTTTACATAAAGTATTTTTGTCTATCTTCATGTAAACATTTTTGAGAAGTTTAAATTCTTATTTTCTGGGGAGGGAAAGGATCAATCTCAATTGCGCATGATTTCAGTTTCGAGTCCCGTTTACGTTGTCTTGTCTCATTCCTAGATTAGGCACCAATATATATACCCACAATACTACAAGTAAAAACAATATAAAAACTGAAATTACTAGTAACATAAAACTAATTTCTAAACTGCGAGTAAAACGGGAACAACAATGCAAAAATCAAGAACAGAAAGCCATCTCAGATAGCACTTGCCCTCAAACACAGCGCAAAATCCTACTTGGCCAGGCCACCAGGTCACAGTGACGCAAGCACCGTGAGATCCACCCTGGACCCAACAGAGACTGTCTAGACAGGCCATGACACACTTCTCTGCCTCTATTTGCCATCCCAATACTTTCTTACATTTTTCTTTCTCTAGATGTTTTTCCTGAAACATAAAACACAATGTGGAAACACATTCGACAACATTAACCAAAAAAATAATGGTGAGACATCTGGTGAAGAGCCTGAAAGGTTCCCGCGGGCTAGGCAGTCTCCCGACACACGCAGCTCCAAAGCACGCTTAGCCCAAGGCGGCAGCTAAGAATGGGCGTCACTTGGGCTCTGGGTGTGGGAAAGGCAGGAAGAGATGAGATCTGCACCCATACAGCTCGTCAAATCTCAGAGCCCTCAGAGCCAGCTGGAAGCTGCGTTTCTGGAGCCCTCAACCGAGGGGAGAGGTACAAGAGCAGAGCCACAGCTCAGGCTCTCCCTGTCTTGGGGAGGATCCAGCTGAGGAGCAGGGACCCCAGCTCAGCCCAGGGAAGGGTGCAGGAGCTGCCTGCTCCCCGCTCCGTGCCTGCAGGGATGCTGAGCACCCTCCATGGGCACAGCTGCTTTCCAGTGCCCTTCCCAAGACCAGAAGAAAAAGAGCAGCGCCTCCTTTGAGCAGTTCCTAGCCCATGGCTGAACACAATGACTCTAAAAAAGAAAAGATACCATTTCAGGTGGCACTTGGGACAAAAGAACAACATCGACTGGGAAAAACTAAAGCAACCCCGAAGTGATGCTCACAGCCAAGCTACAAAGACCGCTCTCCCAGACAGCAGTGAGATTCCATTACCTGCATTACGTAGAACGAGAATGGAAGTCAAACTCAAAACTGCAGTCTATGAAATAATCAATCCCGCTTGGCAAAACAAAGGGCTCAGCCCTCAGTGAGTACTGGCAAAGCATCACTGCCACCTCTGCGGCCCCATCTGCTCGCGCAAACTGGGGACAGAAAACCATGAAAGCAAACGCAGACACAGGCAAAAAGCAGGAGAGAAGAAAGGAAATCCGCACAGTGCTGGAGACGGGCCGCGGTGACCCTGTCGGAGAGCTGGCTCGCCTTGAGCTCCATGGGCGAGGTATAAACACTCGGTATTTAGAGAACAGCCTGAAATGGTGATGCTCTCTAGAGGTATTTTGTGTGCCAATTAAATATTCTAAGTTTATATCAAGATTATTGTCACCTATTTAATGGCTCATTGATTTTAGAAGCCATACCCATTTTCTCTTTCCTTTCTATTGAGTTAGTTACAGTAATGACTAACCATAAAAATTAGATAACATGCTGAAATGGGATTTTAAAACATCTGTGCATTCGACAGCTCTACTTTTAAGTGAGAGATGAGTTCATTTCCCCTTGCCTTACCCCACATCACCGCCTTTGGCCTATATGGCTCCAAAGACAGTGGGAGACAAAATGAATTACACTGAGCATCATTTAAAAAAAAAAAAAAATTAAAAAAAATTTAAAAACCCCTAGAAACTCTCAGTCATTTCTTCTATGGTCCTTTGAAGCACCACGTAAATATACAAAGAGTCCAGTGTTTTTTCTAGCTGAACAGCTTAAGAGTTGGTTCCCAGGGAAAGGCTCCAGCTTTCTCTGGAACCATTTCTGAAAGATGCTTCGGGAACATGCATGCTCCAAACCATCTCTGTGCCTGTTTCCACATCCCTCCCTTCAGAACAGATAAAAAAAAATCTGATTTTTGCAACATCACATCCACTTTCACATTTTTATTTAGAAAAAATAGAAAGTATCTGAAAAATGCTAACAAGGCATCACTTCTCTGCATTTATCTAGCAGTAAGGTTCAATTTTTCATTTCAAGTAGACATTGCTCAAGCCACTAAACTTCTAAATGAAATATTTTAAAGAAAAATGAGAGAAATAAAAAACTGAATAACATATTGGAAGTTTACTCAAATCAAATATTCCAATAGAGAAAAAACAAAAATTATTTAGCAAAGAAAGTTCTTACTGGTATCTAATCTTATGCAGGGTACAAAAAAAAAGTTAGAAATCTTTAAAACTTTTCTCCTCATAGTAGAAAAAAGAAATATATTTTCAAACCAGGTTAGCAAATTTCACCCCCTTGATTCCCATTTTCCCTTGACCTTGCTATTGCTTCTACTTGCCTTACAGAATCATTGTTTCCAAGTATTTGATTCAAGAATAACATGGGGTTTGAGGGCCACACAGAAGCATCCTGCCTCTGTGTTCTCACAGTGCTGTGTCTACCCTCTCCTCAACCCAGCAGGACCGCACAGGCTCATGTTTGCAGTGAACGTTCAGGTTCTCAGCTGCATTTCTAGCCAATGTAGAAAGCCCCCAGAAATTCAGTTGCAGCTGACCAGGAGGGAGATGACCAGCATTTCTGCAGTGCTGAAATCACAATTTCATTTTTTGCCTGTTAGAAGGCATTCCTTCTCTTTTGAAATACAGCATAACTTTCTCTTGGAAAGAGTGCAGAGAGCTCTGCACATAACATCTTCCCCAGCAAACAGACCCATTCCCCAGCGGACACTGGAAACTCCACACCAGTAACACACCAGCACTTCACTGTCCACTTTTTCGCAAACAGTTATCTCACATTACTGCTTTCACTCTGCAATAACCTCAAATGTTTATTCCTTAAAAATAAGTATCTTTTTGTCCTTGGTTCCTTTTTGCATATCCGTGCTCAGATACATTATCCTTTTTCCTTCACTCCCAGTATTTTTATAGCTATGTAGCTTGGGTGACCTTTGGGCATCTGTTCAAACACCTTTAAGCACTTTTCCAACTCCCACCTGTGTCCTTTGTGGCACACTCATTTGATTTCATGTAATTACTTTCACAACTTCATCTGTCCCGCAAAAATCTATTTGTAAAATTTCATTTTAGCAGCAACTAGTGATTGCTCAAAAATGCTCAATGGGTCTCCTTTGTTTCGCTGGGTCTCGTCTCAGCACCCCAGGGCTGCAAATCACCCGGACACGACTTCTCTGAAACAAATGAAAGCAGTTTCACAGAACATCACACCAGTGCAGAGCCCTGCACATCTCATACCCCAGCTCTGACTGCAACGTGTCGGCCACTGACAACACAAACCCTTCACAACCTACACAACCCCCATCACAACTGGCATAAAAATAATTTACAAATGAGCTACAGGCCAAAAGCTACTCATTAAAATAATTTGACAAATGCTCTTGAATGAAACTTAGAAGAATACAGCTCCGTGCTGTCAGGCGTTTCGCATGCCCCCCAACCAAATCCATTTGATAAATGACTAATTATCCTAAGCTGCTTTAAAATTCGATCTTGATTGTGATTATTACTGATTAAGTACCTCTCAAACTCTACACTTAATTCAGTACAATATCTGTGATTCAGAAGATGAGCAGAGTGCCTATCGCCCATGGCAGCATTAGCGCACACTCCAGCCACGGTAACAGAAGTGGGTTCTAACTTGACACATGCAGTTTTTCAAGCAACCGAGCTTCATTATTTCATAAAATTGTTCAGCGATACTCACAATTTCAAAATTATTTTTGAGCCTCTCTCAGCCACTCTTCCATTCTGCCCCTTCTACAGCAGCGAGCCAGTCAGTACCGTCTTTATGTTCTCCACACACACCGCAGCTCTGTTCCCAGGCTCACGGCCGAAAACATTTTAGTCCTTTCCTTTTTTTACCCTTCCTTTATCCTTCTGCTGTGACTGGTATGTTCTAACTCCTGGAACTAATCTGAGTTTTAAAGCCCTGGAGCTACCAGCAGGGAAACCTATAACTTACAATCTCCAAAATATCTAAGGCCAAGGACTGACAGCTCCATGTAATCGAGGAACTTCATGGCAGCCAAAAGAGCTGACACCACTGCAAAAGAGCATTTATAAAATGTAAAAACAAAACAATGGCAAAATGCACAGCAAATAAAAGCAGAAGATGCGGTGCCAAGCCCTGCACAGGTGTCCATGCTCCATGTTGGCCACAGGCTCATGGTCACGAGGGTGAAGGCCCATAAGGGATACAGAATTACAGAATGCTTGAGGTTGGAAGGGATCTCTGGAGGGCATCTGGTCTAACCCCTCTGCTCAAGCAGGGCAATGCAGAGCACATTGCCCAGGACCATGTCCAGATCGCTTTTGAGTGTCTCCAAGGATGGAGACTCCACAAGCTCTCTGGGCAGCCTGTGCCAGTGCTCAGTCACCCTCACATCAAAAAAGCATTTCCTGATACTCAGAGGGAACCTCATGTGTTTCAGGTTGTGCCCATTGCCTCTGGTCCTGTCACTGGGCACCACTGGAAAGAGCCTGGCTCTGTCCTCTTTGCACCTTCCCTTCAGGTATTTCAGGCTCTCCCTGAGCCTCCTCTTCTCTAGGCTAAACAGTCCCAGTCCATCAGCCTTTCCCCATGTAAGATGCTCCAGTCCCTTCAACATCTTTATGGCCCTTTGCTGGACTCTCTCCAGTATGTCCATGTGTCTCAGGCCCAGGTGTGGCCTGACCACTGCTGAGGAAAGGGAAAGGATCACCTCCTCAACCTGCTAGCAATGCTTCTCCTAATGCCGCCTAGGATGCCGTGGCAAGAATACGTTTGCTGGTCAACTTGGTGTCCACCAGGACCTCTGGGCCCTTTTCTGCAAAGCTGCTTTTCCAGCTGGGCAGCATAAAGCGATGGCTGGTTAAGGCTGAGCTCAAGGCTTTCACATGTGAAAGGGTACACACTGCAAATGAGCGTTTAGCCCAAAAATATTTCATTTTGCTCATAGCCCCTGACCCAGATGGTCTGGGTAAGAACGGTCCCAGTCTACTGAACCACCTGCAACTTTGGTAAGACTGGCAGTAAGCTCTTTATTAGCCACTGTTTGCCTGCCTTTAAAATGTGTATGTGGCCAGAACACTTGTTCACGTTGAAGAATGAATCCACCTACTGTATTTGTTGAATATTGGTCTTTCATTACCTGTTGTACATCATGTAGATAAAATTAAATCCTCTGTGAACAAACTTCTTTGCAAATGTGAAATCAAAGCAAACAACATTAAATTGAAACACAGCTGATAATGCAACATTAATTTCATTGCAAGGAAGAAGTTCAATTCTTGGTATTCGATTTTCTCTGAATAACAGATAGTGCCTATTTACTAGACCTAAGAGTAAATAATTTTCCCAGTTCTCTACTGATAAAGCAGAGTACATAATAGCACAATTTTGCTGTATTATTAAAAAGAAGGTCAGTATTTCAGTAACGTTGTTATCGATGAGGTTACTCAGCAGTCACGAAGCATAAGCTGAACATCCTGTGACTCTGAAATGTGACAACATATCATTCCAATCTTTTCTCCACTTCTCGCTAAGTACCACTGCAACTCAGATTGCAGCGTCAGCTGCCTAGATAAGGATTATATAACCCAGGGAAAAAATAGCGTGAGCATCTAACTGCAAGTCAGCATGAAAATAAATGACTCAAACATGGAAGAATTCAGATTTTGAGACTGGCACCGCAGGTCACGTCTAGGTCCATTTCTATGCAAAAAAATACATGTTTATTACCAAATGAAAGAAATATTGGCATTAGCTTTTGCAAAGAACAGATATATTTCATTGAAATATTCAGCTCCCAGGCTGTGGTGTCATCCAAGAAACAGTAGGGATATTATCAACAGATAATAGAGTTTTGGGAGCTCATAACAAAATTACAGTGTTTACAGTGTGTCAAAAAAATAGCTGTGTAGAAAGGAAAGCAGTCAAGAGACAACCAACATAAGAAATAAAAGTTGGAAATCCTGCAGTATGAAGTTTTAAAAAATTGAGACAATTTGTTTTGAAAGGGAATTGTTCACAAATTGCATGAGACATACTCGTGCCACAGTACAGAAAAGACTATGAACATGGTTGTTTCCTCTGTCATGAAATACTAGACGTTTTCAAATGCATACAAAAAGCAAACTTTAGAACGAGACAGGAAGCTGCTTAAGAAGCCCCGATCATCAGGATTAACCTGTGAAGCTGGTTATCATTATTGTTGAAAGCTCCAGAACAAAACTTAGGGCAGGGCAGTTACTTGCACTGAAAATCAGACCCTGGGCTCCACAGAGCAATCAAGTGCCGCTACCACGAGTGATTTCAACATTCAGTCTTTGACTCATCAAAGAAATAGCTTGATTTTTCCTCCTCAGGAAACAGATCACTTCTGAGAAGGGAAGGTAGAATTCCTTGAAAATGTTACCACTGGTCCCTAATCCTGTCATCACTTCAGCACTCAAGAGTTCTTCCTCATGGAAACTATGCCATTAAGCAACATGCTTGTCAAAGTACCACTGGTATTTATGTGTTTTCAGAACTGGAGGTTCTAGAGAACAACTGTATCTATAAATATATGGTTCTGAGCCAGGTGGGCATCACTGCTGAACCTTCCCAACAGCAGCAGCATTGCCCAAAACAACAAACTGGCTGGCAACAGACATATACAGGAAGTTGAAAGAGGGAGAGAAGAGAGCTTCAAAATCTCTCTGCCAGGAGCAGAGTAAAGGGGAAAAAAAAAATGGGACAAGGAAGACAAGATTAAGGTACTGTACCGGAATTTAAACAGAGATGCAGATGGATGGAGAGACTGAAAAGTGCCACCTTTGTGTGGCAATATTTGTCAGGGAAAAACAAAGTGTTTATAGAAAGGCTAATGGCTGTATTTAGTATTTCGATTAACCTTGTCCCCTAGAACAGTCTGACACTATCATTTACAGGCTGGTAATGTTCATATCCAAACCTATGGAGTTAGAGTAAGCAGCTATGCCCAGCTGTAAGCTCGGTGGGTAAGCAGGGGCTAACAGGCAGGAGGGGAGAGTGAAGTGGAAGGAAGAGACTTGAGGTGGAACCTGAAGGGACCAGAGATGCAGTAAATAGATTTCAGCAAAATAGTCAGGTCTTCAACTTCATTATGAGCTAATGAAAATCTAATGTTGGGTAGCTCACTGACAGCAATGTAAATCCCTCAAAGAATGAGGGAGGAATAGAGAAAAAAAAAATTGCTCCAATTTTACATCAGTGGGGAGTTTTCTTATTCATCTACTGGTATATATGAGGAAACGTCCTGCTCTTCTGATCACTGCAGCCAGGTGGCATCTCTCTCAGAGGGCATTAGGGATCTGGGGACCTCCCAACTACAGGCAGATGGACTCATCTTTTCGAGAGCTTCTGGAGTGTATGGAGAGACAAGAAAGCCAGAGGCATATTTAGGGAGCAACAATAAAGGAAACAGCCTGAGTGGAGTCCAGACTACTAGCACTTTAGAGGCCTAAATACACTAAATAAATTAAGAGCCTCTCAAAGAATTTGTAGGTAGTATCCTATCAGACCCTGCTCTGAAGGGCAAATAGGAGCACAAGAGCTGACCAGTCTTCAGACATTACCTCCATGGAGCACAAGCACAGCCCAGCCCGAAGTGCAGAATCCAGCATGGCTGAACAGAGAACTCCAAACTGAGCCAGAAAGCAAAAATCAGCAAGGTTGGGGCAGGGACGGGCTGTCCAGGAGCACAGAGGCATCGCTTAGGCAGGGAGGGAATAAGAAAAGTCAAAATCTCAGGTTCCTTCCTAAGGTCTGGGATTGCTTTCCATGGGAGTGTGCTGAAAGCCTAAAGTTCAAAAAGACACTGGATAAATTCATGGAAGAAGAGATGCCATACGGACTGTTACTTAGAAAGGCAATCCTTCTGATTTGGGAAGTCTCTAATGCACGAGTTGCTTGTATCTAGAAAACCTGACACACATACTCTCTCTGTCTTCTCATCCTCATTCACATCCATCCATTACTGGCCACTGTCACAGGTGGGACACTGAGCAAGTACGACCTGTGATCTGCCGTGGTTATGTTCTCTGGTCTGTGCCCCACTGTGCTGTACCTGTACGTGTTAGATTTGTATTTACTCACATTTGGAGGTCAGCCCCACCTTCCAGTATGAATATTTTTAAAAACAAAGATGACAGGAATTAGCACAAAAGGGAAAACATTTCTCTTCTCATGTTGAAAAAACATCAAGATCTCCTAAGATAGAGCAGCATGCCATTTGAAACAGTTTTTCCTCTGAAGCTATTGACCTACTTTGTTAGCTATACAATTTCTTACAAATTTACTATAACAGCTGTGTTCATGCTGTTCTAGTATCAGCATTTCTATTCTAAACCCCAATTTTTACACACTTCCGTAATAACTCAATTATAAAACTCAGATAAAATATGGCTCTCCACAAGCATTTTCTTCTCCAAAGTATATTTGACCATCCACAAAAATGCACTATTGCAAAAAGCCAAATTGCCCACTTGGGGTCTGATTTGTCCTCCAGAGCGTGGCAGGATGATGGAGCGTGGCCTGAGGATGGCTGGTGAAGATATCTGAGCCCATCTGTGCCATGTGAAAACAAAGATCTGCTCCTGTCACTGACAGCCTGATGGCAGATGTGCAGTGTGTGGCCCATGTACTGCTTGTTTGTGTTCCCTGGGTGGGTTTGCCCAGAGCCCCGGCATCCCACGGGGCAGCACGGAGCTGGTAAGGAGCGCCGCTCTGCAGTCGGGTACCCCAGAGTGGCCCGCTGAAATCACAGGGTATGGTAAAGAGGGAGGATCTTGGAAGTCCACAGTGCTGAATGAAGCAGAGGTTTGGGTAGGAAAGGAGCTGCAAAGGAGAAACTGGTGTAGGGAGGGAAAGAACAAAAGGAGAAGAGAGGGCAGTTTGGTTTCCTACAAAGAGCCAGCACACTGTCAGCAGCGTCCCTGCAGTGCAGCAGCTGGGAATGAAGGAGGGGGACCTGACAGCTGTGCAGACAAAATGGCAAGGAGAAATCTATCTCCTCAATTCAACTACAGTCAGGGTTTGGCTTTTCTAATTCCCTCCCTGTCCACCTGGACAATGTCTCTGTGTTCCTTCCTGGACAGCCCATGCCTGCCCCAACCTTGCTTCATGGCCCTTCCATAAGTTTTCCCTACTCTATTCTTTCCAATAAAAAGGCACTAAAACCACACTAGATATTCAAGATGCTGGAACAGCATAGATCTACATGCTGACACAACAGCATTTGTCCAGTTTGTTCCTTATTTCTTTCCCAATAACCTGTAATGTTCTGTTTGCTTTTCTGCCTGCTATTGAGCCTAGTATCCGTGCTTTCACAGAGCTGTCCACTCTAGACCCGTCTCACTCCTACATAGTAACTGCGTGCTTAGACACATCATGATGGGTAGCACAGCCCCTCAGATGTTACATCCACACAGCCACACCAGCAAGGACCTGGAAGCAACGCTATCATAACATGGGACACAACCCTCCCTAGTGCAGGGCCCCCATCATGCAGCCCATGGTGCTGGCTGGAAACGTCCTGAACGAGACACAACAACTGGGCAGGGGCTCCACACGTGCTTTTTGCCTGAACACCTTCTCCAGCAATGCCCTCACCTGCCAGCAATGAACCTCAAAGGTGCTAAGCATCAAAACTTTACCAAGGCTGAAATAAAATCCTCCCTCAGTATATCCACATCCATCTTCTTAAGCCTAACATACAAGGCAGTCTCCACACTGGAGAGTCTCTTCAAGATACAGGACTGCTGCCACTGCTAAAGACTTATGAGTTTTCAGCCCAGACTGTATTTTTCCCTTTCTGGACTCACTTCTGGAAGTCTCCAAACAATCACTGGGCTCCAAATATCAGCAACTTGTCTTGAATAAAACCATCAGAAAATCTTAATTCAGGAAATGGGCAAATAACTAAGTCATTACCATCCTTCATATAAAATACATCTTGAAAGCTTTTTCTGTAGAAAGATTGAATTTTATGCACAAGTGATGTCCTATTGAGATAAATTAAATTCCATGTCTGCAAAATTCGGCATGACCATGTCTGGTGGGCTTGCACAATGATTCTCTTTGACTTCTGATGGTAAGGAATCTCACTCTATATTAACGTTGATAAATTACAGAAGTTAGATTAAATTCTACAGTTCATTTTTAAATGCCAAAGGAAACCTTTTTTCTGCTCTTTTCTTCAGATGCAATGATCAAGTGAAAGAATTCAGCTTTAGTCCATCAGGGGATTTTCCCAATTGCTGCCTAAGTACATGTGTGACAGCTGTCAATCCGGAAATCATTTATCACAACAGAAAGAGGACAGGGAAACACTGAGCTGATATGACAGCAATGGCAAAAAATTTGTTAAAGCAGGCATCCCTGTAGGAAATCTTTCCACACTACAACAGATGGCCAGTAGTTAGAGGAAACCACTAAAGCCTGAATTGTGGAAATCAGTTAAATTTTTCACAGCAAAGGGCAGCAGCTAAAAACAAACTTCACCAACCTTCCAGGGAGAGCCAGTCCTTTTTTCCGGAGCGCAGGTACCCATCATTAGCGCAGGAAAGGCACTAGATTTTACAGGCACGCTGCTGTATTGTGTAATGATTTTATAATCATTGTATCATTTCCATATACCACGCAGACAATACAAGCAGATAAGTGTCATAATTGCATAATTACTACATTAATCCACACAGGCAGCAATTATGCAAAGACTACAGCTCTGAGCTCCAGGAGGGGAAGCCACCGAGGGCGCAGCCTCCAGCACCGGCAGCCGGTGACCCACAGCCCCCGACCGCTGCCCAGCCCCACAGCCCACCCCTGCCACCGGCTGTGGATCCACCACAGAGCCCGGGAAGATGATGGGTGTGTGAAGGGTGGGATTTTCCTCCTCTAATGTTTTAACAGGAACTGGAGAGATCTTGTACTTTCAGCTATTCTGGAACACACCAATTCACCTGAGATGAGGTGTGACCCATATGAAGATGCAGACTTTCCTCTGTATTTGGGAATTTTCAATGTCTCAAGAGAGATATTGGCAATGTATACAAATACTATATTTGTACATACAAAATATCAGCAAAGATTGACTCTTAAAATGACCACCTCCAAAGTTCGTACCCTTTCAGACCAGTGCTTTATCCAGACAGCATTCATCAAGTCTGCTTTTTCACACTACCAAAACATATTCCAGCACTGGCGAGGAAAATGAAGATTTCTTAAGAAAACTTAAAACTGGGAGAAATTCAAGGTGTACAAGCATTGCAGCATGTCTGGGCTGCATTCCAAATGCCAAGGGCTATTATAGGCGATTGGCAACGTTAAAAAAGCAAACCTTCACTAAGCTTTCCTTTGAGGTTCATTTAAATGTGAAACTCAGATTGCAAACCTGTGGGAACCAGTGAACAGATGCCCAAGTCACTCCCACTTCTTAAGGCCTTTAAAACAAACAAATAAATCACAAAAAAAAACCCAAAAAAATCCGTTGGGAATCCACAGCAATGCTTGAGTGAGAGCATCTCAACAGCTGCGCGCCTGGGCGCTGCACAGGGCTGACCTGAGCACAGTTGCCTTACCTGCGCAGTCCAGGGGAGATGCTCGTTATAATAAATGCTGGCAGTCTACGTATATTAAAACTTCTCTGTCTTTAAGCAGCAAACAGAAGAAAGGATGAAGTAGCAATAGTCCTCACGACCCTAGCGTATCCAGCAGCCAGGCAGTGGACATCATGAGCTGATGGCACAAGTTAACTCCATACCAGGCTCCGATTTTGATTTGAGAAGTCCTTTTGATTGCTGATAAGAAAAAAGGAAACTTCTCAGCCCCTGAAATACAATTCCTATTCTTTCCCCAGAAATACAATTCCTATTTTAAGACCGATTTGATCTTTAAAAATAACAAAAGCTGTTTCTTCAGTCTTACATACGTTCCTCTGAAGTGCATATTATAAGCAACTAAATTAACTTCATAACACTGTGGTGGGATTTCAAGGAAAGAAAAACAAACAAACAAACATTGTTATGTGAAGGTACATACTTTTTCACAAGATCTGTGCCCTCTGGGTGAGGATAACCATGCTTCCAGCACACTGTGCTCACTCATTTAATAACAGGATACAATTTTGGATTTTGTATATGTTGACAGAAAGCAGAAGTGACAGAAAGCTTGGGAAGCTTTGCTTTTAGTATTTGCCTGTTGGAATGGAAATACTTCAAGAGAACCTCTAGGCTGACAAAATCTGCCACTTGAACATAAAATAAAAATAAATAAAACCAACTTTATCAGTCACTAGAAAAAAAAAAAATCCATCTATTTCCACTGTGAATTGCAATAATATCTGGTTTATGTCTTTTCTGGTTCAGACATTTCACGAGTTCCCTTCTGCTTTGGGGATCCAAATCCTCTGAACCTGCTGAGTAATATGGCAGCGTTACTTCAAAGTTGTGTCAAACCACCTGCACAGCTGGAGTTTGAAGTACAGAACCTGAAAACAAGGCACGAGCAGGATCTGATGCTGAAATGCATGAAAATCTCAGTTGAAGATCAACCTAAGGAGAGACAGACCAGGGTCATCATGGCCTCTCCTGACCTCGGGATTGCTATGGGAATACCCAGCTGATCTGGAGACAGCTCTGCAGTTCCTCCTACATGACTTGTTTCATCTTCACGATCAGCAGCAACCCTTAGAGCTGCAGGAAGATCCACCCATCTCATGAAACACGATGGATTAATAAGGCTTAAAACCTAAATTTCTTATGCACTGAAACACGTTCTGTTTTTTAAAGCCCTACAATCATAATAGTTAATTCCGCAAACACAGGCTATTTAAGTGCTTAACTTTGATCATCTTGACTTTCTAAACTTAATTCCATAAATACACAAATGTATATGTACCTTTTAGACAGACAGTAATTACAGCTGACAGCTGTGAGAGCATTTTCCATGTTGCAGTAATAAACCTATCTATCCCTATTAAATATTAATACACCATCTCTCCCTATTACCTATTATGTCATCCGTCACATCAGTTTTAAGAGGAAGGTCAGCAAAAACAAGATAACAAGATTTTTGTCATTTTTTAAAATACAGACTGAGCAGTTTATATATGTTAATAAAACCCCTGACAAGAGAAGCACTATTTATTAACAGGACTGAGAAACAAATAGGAAAAAAATAAACAGAATATTTTCCTGCCTTAAATTTATCTATTGTCTAAATATCAGAGGTCATACTTCAGCCAGGGTAGGAAGGACATGGAAAGAAAGCTGAAATGAAAACACACCCTGGGCCTTCTGCCTGCTGCTACCTCCCAGCCTCTCCGTGAGGACTCGGAGAAGCCTGCGCTGAAAGTGGGTGTCACTCTGGGAGGCAGGACACTCGGGAGTCAGGTAGGGCTGCTTGGGTGGGAGAGCTTCAGGATAAGGACTTCAATGCAAACCGTGATGCCACTGGTTCTCCCTTTCTGTGGTGGAGAAGATACACAAGAGGTAGCCTTCCAGATCTGTCATAAGCTCTGGTACCTTCAGCTGTCATGTTTCTCTTAACCTCATCAATTATTTTCATGTTTTCCTAATCGAGAAGGATGACTCTGGCAAGTGTAAGCGCATACGATACCCACACACACTGCAGACCATTTGCAACTATTATTTCCATTTTTGACTTAATAATACAGTCTGGCACACAGTTCAGAAGCTGACTCACTTGACATTCAGACTTTTCCACTGAAAAAAATGCTGATTTGATAAAACCGAGAAGTTTCAGAGGATATACTTCCCACACATTACTTCCAAACAGTTAAATTGAAATGTTGTCTCTTTATGTTTGAAATTTTTGAGCTATCTATATAAATTTCAAGAAAACTCATACTAGTGAGGAAGCTTCAGTTTCCTTTTCACCAACTGTTTTCATTCACAAAATTTTCATATCATTCTTTTGAAAACTTAAACCAAAATCTGTTTTCAAGTTTCTTTTTGTGTGAATTTTAGGGATCAACTTTTCACTCCAATTTGTCTGAAAACAAGAAGTTGGGAAACTTGGACTTGTTACTGGAATCTGATTAATTTTTTTTTTGTTAAAACTAATAATTGAGGAAACAATCATTCATTTTTCGTTGCCAAATTTTATTGCTAGTCACTATTTTTTTCTCCACTTCAGTTTCTCCTCTGCCTCCCTGCACCCCCCCTCTAGCCCTCCGAACCTGGGGAAAGCGGGGTTATTTTAGCTACCAGACAGATAATAGGGAAGGCTGAAGTTCTCCAGTGATCTGTCAAAATGCATTTTCAATCTGGGGAAGGGTGAAAACAAACGCATCAACTGGTACTGCCTAAAAACAGAACTTCACCACTGCTACCCACAATTTTTTTTCATTAGCTCAGCCTTAAAACTAGTTGCTTTCTACTTTCCCTGCTTCTGGCAGAAAACTCTTCCAGAACCTCCCACCAAGCAATTACAAATTTTCTTTTCGTTTCTGCATAACCAAGTTACAGCCTGTTATTCTCACAGTAACCCTACCCTTTTACCCAAAACAGGTATTTCTTTCACTCCCAGGTGTTAACTCTCCTAAGTATCATCAATGGCAATTCAATCTTACAGGCACCACTTTGCTGGAAAGATGCCTGTTCTGTCTCATCTCAATGCTAAAGCTTCCCCCTGCCCTGATTATCCAAGTGACCCTTCTCCACTTCCCAAGTTTAAAGGCAATTCCTGAACCTGATAACTGGCAGCTTGCATGAGGCTCCAGAGTTTTTTCAGCCTTCCCCATTAACCCTGGCTTCTCTGCAGCCAGAATTTCCTTTGCTGGCATGCAGCCTACGGCATCTCTCTTTCCCAGATCTGCAGAACTCAAGCAACAGTACTTGTTACCTACGCTATACTATCCCTCATTTTATAAGGCTTTCTCAGATCACATCTAAATTTGTCTGCTCTCTCTGTTTAATGCTCCGAGGTTTCCTTAGCCCTCCCAAAGCCTGAGTGATCCTTAGATTTCCTCCATATCTCCTTTGAACTCCAGAGATGAACAAGCAGAGGATTTCACCTTCAACTCCACCATTTCAGGCAGATGGTATCTGCCCATGCCTTCCACTGACTGATTAGTAGGTTTGGATTACAGGACCTATGTGTTCGGGTGCTTATCAAATAGCTTTTTTTTTTTTTTCTTCCCTCCTGTGATAACTCCTGCAAAGCACAAAAGAATCCTTTACATCATAAAAGCCAAAACATAGAAGGAAGTTACTCTTGGAAAGATCCCTATTTTTGAATACACACACACACGCATATATATTGTCCACACCATTTTTTATAGTAATTCAAAAACAGTTTTCACAACAAATTTTGAGTCAGCTTCAGTGCTTATTACTGGCTTCAATTTTCTTTTCCTAGAGGATCTAGTTCCATTAAATCAGTGTCTGCAAGATTGGACTCCAAGAGGATTCCCTCCTATTTCATGCTTCATTATGAAAGATTCATACAGCCCTACTCATCATGTTTCTACAGTCATCTACATCAACTTTAGCGTACTAAAATGTTGTATGGTACGAAGTGACACGTCAAAATGATCAGTCAAGTTCACTGGGCTTAACCACTCTGACAATGATATGTAATCTTATTTTGGTTAGGGAGAAAAAGACATCCTAATCAGCACACAAGAGCTATCTTTATTGAGGTAATTAGCATGTACCAAATTGCAACATTAAGCTCAAAATGTCAAAAAGTGCCCTAGAGGCAAAAGTACAGGAGAGAGATTACCTACAGGCCACCGAGAACGGAAGCCGCCTTTGTGCTGGAAGAAGCCCTGCAGTGATGTGAGCACCACATGTCTGAGCTTGTTTTCTACAGGGAATGGTGGTAATAGGATTAGTTTCCACAACATGACATGTTAATAAACTGTCTCTCCCAAACACATACACCTCCTTCTCAACAAAAAAAAAAAAAAACTAAGTCATTCCTGCACAAGACAGGCTGAACTATTTAATCAATGTAAGAGGTACCTGGAAAGCAACACTCAAGTGCAAAGTTAAATATTTGAACTTCTTGGTCAAGTACAAGCTGGTATTTTATCTTACCTTGTTTTTCCACTGCATGTAAGATATCAACTGAGAAACGTAAAACAGGACTGGAACTAGAAGATAACCAGGGTATTAGCCAAAGTCTGTCGAACCAGGGCTGTGTCATCAAATCCTCAATCTTGTTTAATATTGTACAGCTGAACAATCTGTGCATGAGTGTGTGCATAAGCACAATGGAGGTTTAGATCAGATATTAGGAAAAAATTCTTCACTGAAAGGGTTACCAAGCATTGGAACAGGCTGCCTAGGGAAGTGGTGAAGTCACCACCCCTGGAGGTATTTAAAAGAGGGGTAGATGAGGCACTTAGGGACATGGTTTAGTGGTGGTCTTGGCAGTGTCAGGTTTACAGCTGGACTCGATAATCTTAAGGGTCTTTCCCAATCTAAACAATTCTATGATTCTGTATGTGCATGTGTTAGTGTTTTAACTCAGTCTGAGTCAGAAATCATTAGACTGAAGGAAGTGCAGGTGCTACAAAGCCCAACTCCCAAAGTCTGTGTAAAGTCCTTCAGCCACTTTCCAAGCCACAGACCAGGTAAGACTTCTGAAAAAACCACTCTCAACCTACAAATTTACCAGAACAGCACGGGTTTCTATAGCTTTGGTTTGGTTCGTTTTTTAAAAAAAAAAAAATCTTCATTCTGTCACCTTGTCTACTAGAGACTATCTGGGGTGGCTCATACAGTAGATAACTATATAGTAATGAGGTAGTAATGACATCTGATACGTAAATGCTCAAGCATTCTAGGAACATTCAGTCTCTTACTAGGCTGACACCATGAGAGAAGGCACATCGTTTACCTACCATGACTACTGCTTTTATCGCCTGTGCTATTTGCTGTTCCTGGTTTTGCTGCTTTCTAATGATCTACACTTTCATTTATATATTGGTCCCATTATTTTACTAGGAGAAAAACTGCAAGAGACCTTACTGGTGCTTCATTTGCATTTGATGATTCCATTTAATAGCCTTGTGGGCTAAAAGCCAACTGATGAAAATTTCTAATTCATGATGGCAGAGGAGGATGTTAACCCCATTAGCATCAAAAAGAAATGACCAAGTGTCAAGACAGTTTTCACAGTTCCATTCCTGTCCTTTCAGACCAGTTAAAGCTGCCAGAATTAGGTTAGTCAATGGTGCAGACTAGTTCCTCGGTTAACACATCCGATGGGGTTGTCCAACACTACGCACTCACTGCATCAGTCATGCTGCTGGATCCAGGTACTGGAAATTTAAGAAATAAGTAAAGCAAAAGACACACAATGAATTCTCTTAATGAAAAACTGTAAATTCTCTCTTTATCTTTTTTTTTTCCCATTTAAAAACAAGTGCACCCGAATGAGATAGGGAGGATAGGTATTTTCTGTACTGTATCATTTGTCCTTCTTGCTATCATGACACAGGAACATTGAAGCAGCTTTGTAGCATTCTCAAACTTGACTAGCTAAATCACAGGGTAAGCACAGGGTTTTATGATACTCCTCAGAGATCAGTCCCGTAAGTTTGGCTGAATCCTCATTTCCTCCTCAGTCTCATCTTGACAAAGCCTCCCTGCTGAACAAGGAGTCATTCCAGGCTGGCAGACTCACTATCACCGGTGTTAGACAGACTTCATTTCCGCTTTTTTTAGTTCTAAATATCTACTCTTTTTAACTTTTCTCTATTAACTTCAATGATATGATAAAACCTCCACAAACAGTACATTCAAATCAGCATTCAAAGAAGGTCAGAGTCACCTCTGCAGAACATGCTTCAACATGAAGTGCAAGCAAGTAACAAGAAACACAGCAAAATCAGGTACGTTTTGCAAGACTGATCTTGCAGGGCACTGACTGTCCAGTTCTACAAGGTTTGCATTCTCCAGAGGACTCAATCTTTTAACTCAGATGGTGGAGGTACTTGCTTTGGAAAAAGAAAAAGCCATGTCAGTGGCCAATCATGGTTCATTCCAAACACAAAACACAGAGGAAATAAGAGAATTCTAACTCTAACTTACTCTTTTATTCATTAAGAAGCTAAACAGTATTTTTGCCAGTCCTCTTGCACGCACTTACTGTGGCCAGTAAGGACATTTAGGCTTTAAAGAGAAATATGAAAGACAAGAAATCATGAACAGTTCTCCCTCACTCCCCAAAATAATGGAAATACATTTCAAAACAACAACAGAATCCTCAAAAATGTGGGTCAAAGAAAACACATTTTGAAAGTTTTACTCAACAGCAGCATTTTCCCTTCCAACCAAATTCCCAACTTTTGTCTTAGGCAATCTTAGACTCTTCACTCTATTAATAGCTTAATGCATGATAAATAATACATTATTCAAAAGGAACTTGTACTTTCACATTTGGTACAATACTTGCAAGCTACTGGCACTCTTCCACTTGATTTCAAGTGACATACCCAACGTCTTTGCAAGGAAAAATAAATCTGCCCATTCAAAACAGATACTGTCTCTGCTCAGCTGAATGCAACTTTTTCTTGCAGTTAAAGAAAGAAGAAATACTAAGTTCTAAATGTACTTCAAAGAGGAGGAGAGCACATAAAGGATGAGGTGTCCTATTCAATTTGGGTCACACCACTTCCAAAAGGACGTAGCAGAATGATAAAAGTTTCAAAGATGGGCAATAAAAATGATTAAAGTCATGCTGATTCTTCCGTATCAGTAGAGATTGAAGATGTTGGGACTTCTTAGATCAGAGAAGCAAAAGCAAAGGTAGAGATGACACAAAAATAAAGATGACAATATGATAAAAGGTACAGCAGAGATAAATCAAGGTCTACTATTCAGTCTCTTTCATAAAGGAGGATCAAAGATATGTTCAACACTAGCAGAAGGTTGCAAAATTGACACAACGCATTATACATCTGTGAAACTGAAAGAGTACACGATAGCACCAATGTCAAGAGTTCAGGCTGAATAAAAAAAGCCAGATGGGTTATGCATGCACAAGTTCCAATGGCATTTTTAATTTTTTTTTTAAATTACTGTTCTGATCTCTCTTAGTCTTTAAGAAAGTAAATTCCCTGGACTCTAATTTTGATAGTGTCAAGAATACTTCATTTTCAGTTTATCAGGTGGCCAAAACACTTCACTTTTTATACAGTCATAAATCACAATACAAAATAAATTGAAACAAAACATTCTGATTTTACTGGTGTCAGTAATCCCATGACAAAATATTTGTATCTCATATTGAACTTTTAAATGACTTTGTGGTCTACATTGGAGGAAAATAAATTTATTAAGTAGTGGAATTTCAGAAGTGAAGCTTTCTGTTTGAGCTAGCACCTTTCCATAAATACTGTAAATATCTACACTTTCAATGTGTCTTTAGTATGAAAATAGCCCACATTGCCAAGAGCATAGACTGAAATAGTATCAAAGATGAATTAACTGCAAACACAAACAAGAAAACAAAAAAGTGCATGCTAACAGCAGCTGTTTTAGCAATCCATCTCTATTTCAAAGCTAACAAGGCCTCTGCGAGATCATAGAATACCTCAAGTTGGAAGAGGCCCATAAGCATCAAGATACTGGGCATTCGTTCCTTCCTTAAGGGAATATAACACTTCAAGGCGCAAGTCAATTTTAAACTATGTATAGGAGTAAACTTTTCCTATCTTCTACTCTTCTCAGTTTACTGGGAGCTCAGCGCAGTTGTCACCAGGAACAGAAAACGTTTCATGTCCATAGTGGCAGGGGAAGACTCATCCTCAGCCTGCAGCTCCTCACACGCTGCATTGACCAGACTCCTCTCACGTCTGGAAACAAAAGTTTGTTCGGTGAGTGAGGCTGCAGACACCACGTCATGGCAAAGCAGCTTCAGAACCCAGAGACGTGTGACTATGCTGCAGTAGTTCAGAGCTAAAGAGCCTTTGAACGGGAGAGAAGATACTCAAGGGCAGCAGAGAGGAAGAGAAAGTCTGTCCACAGGAGAAGGTAGCAGGAACGTCACTGATATATCACTTTATATCCATGTTACTATTTTCTTGTTGCTATGGGAATACTAGAGAAAGTGGTTACCATTTTGTATTCAAAGACGCTTGTAAAGTCTAGGTGTGAACAGTATCATTTGTTTGCAGCCTATAATCTTCTCTTCCAAGAAGTGCTAAACAGTTTTGTTTGGGAGGAAGGGTATTAATGATATTCTCTTCTCTATTCACATGTTAAAATTAGCTAACCTTCCACCTGCTCTGGAGAACACCCAAGAAAATCTAAAGCAATGACAAGTACTAACTTATCAGAGTAAAACAGATCTTTTTTCCATATAATTAAAATTAACGTACTAACTGGAATACTCTTCATAGAGCTGATGTTATCTTGCTTTTTATGACGAAGCCATCTACAAAATTAATTCCATCATATTTAATTTGAGTGTCAAGAACCAGGTTTCAAAGCACTTTAGAGGAAATAGCTTTGAAAATTTTAGTAATGATTACAGGGGCAGTCTGAAGTCCTTCCTTATCCTAATTAAACAACATCGCCTGCATTCTCTGGGACAGGATCAGTGATGAAGGTCAACAGAGGTAAATACTGGGATTTTGGGTTGGGTTTGGTTCGTTTTTTGTTTTTTGTTTTTTTTTGTTTTTTTTTAGTTGTATCTAAAAAAATTGTATCTTGTGTTCTGCCTGAAGACTTAAATCGTGCAGAAATAAGTGCACGTACCTAGCTAGTGATTGCATTGCTGCTCACTTATCTTCAACATTTAAACTCCTCCTCAACATTCCCAGAGCTAAACCCTGTGAGGTTCAATAATGCAGTCAGTCCCTGTTCAGAGAGTGTTTTCTCCACAGTTTAGGTACAACAATAATATAATAGACAGAGTAACACAAAATGAAGAGAATGCCAATTTTCAGTCTCTAGGCTATTTTCACCGAGCTGTGAATAAAAGTTTGAAACTCAAGCTAAGTATCAACTAGAGACAGTTCCATGGCATCAGGGAAGAGCCCTACAGAAAGGTTTGAACTGGCAGGTTTTCCAGAGCAACTGCTTCATTACAAATTCTGAATTCCTTCTTCCAAGCTGCAAGGGCCATTACAGTAATTTCTCCTAGAAATCTTGGCAGAGTTTAACCCCATTCAAAGAGAATCAGCGTTCAGACTGATAGGAGTGTGGACAGGGAGTTACTCGGTGTTCTCCCACTTCTATCAATCTTACTCAAGCCTCAGAGAAATCAACTGAAAGAGTTCACCTGACCTCAAAAATTTCTGAATCAGTCCCCTTAGTGTCTGTTAACAACACTCCAAAGATGCAGTTTAAGAAATGATTACTCAAAAGTAAATATATAAAGCAGCAAGTAGGCATATAAATATATTGAAGGGATGCTAAAGGGAAAGGCTATTCCCCAAGAAGCCAGAGAAAGAACTCTTAACAGAAGGCCACTTGAAAAACAATATTTTAGCTCAGCATCATATTGTCTCGCAAAGATCATTAAATATTGTTTTGAGGTGAGTGAAATGGAGAAAACATGTGTCTCAGTTTTAGATGAAGAATGATGCTCTTGTAGAAGAAGGAGCTGGAGGTATTTGATGCAGCACCAAAACCTGTAGCAGCAGTTAGAAAGGGCTGATTAAAATTCACATGCTGTAACCAGAGTTTGTGAAATGTAGAGCTACATAATTCATAAATAGAAAGCTACATTAAATAGCATTAAAGATCCTGCTTATGCAAAAGCAAAGACACACAGAATGGGTGCTAGCACGCTCAGCATACGTACCAAGTCCTGGCTTCCCCTCACAGGCGCAGGAACGTGTTTCCAGCGAGCATCGTACATCATCGCAAACATCACCCGACTGCTTCGGCAGCATGAGGAGGAGAGGAGCTCTCTCACAGCAACGAGAACAAGGAAACATCAGCTGGAAACACCGGCCGATTAACAATTAAACATTGTGGGAAGCTTGGACTTGCTACGGATGGGGAGAAATTAATTCTTCAGGTTTAGCAGAAGATTCCTTTCCGCAGAGACGGCACCGCTTCCGACGGCCGTATACGTCCGAGAGCACAGGGGTCAGCTCGGCACTAAGACAGCTGGTGCTGTACACACTTTTGAACTTGGCAAGTCATCCACTGCCATAAAATCGTTATTGCCAGGCATTTAATTTGAGATTAATGGGGAAAAAAAATGGGTGCTAAATCTGAGCCAATACTATATTATAAAGAAATAACAGGCCAAGTTCCCTGTTGTAGTGACTCACCTTGCCTGAGGTCAGTGAAACTACATCAGCAGGAAATTTTGTCCCGTTACAAGGATCTAAGCAAATAATTAATATTGAATCATTTATCTAATTAACCTCAATTTTTCAGCATGAATGCTAACAGGCTCTAAATTCTTCTCTTAGTTTTATTTGCAGTTTTTCACTGAAAAATCCTTGCTCATGACACTGCTGTGAGGTGTCCACAGAAGGATGGGAAAATTTCTGACCTGTCCTCAGGGTTACATAGTATGTTTCCATCCACCAGGAATACACAATTTGGAAATAAAAAGTTGTTTCCCACTATTATTCTGTGCTATTTGCTGGAAGGTCAATGCTATTGTTTAAAAAATCTGGCCAGTGACCTGATTTACTTAAGCACTCGAAAAAAAACTAACACCACAAATTCCCTGAAAAAATACAAAACAAAGATCGTTTACCACTGGTTCTCCATTGCTTATATTATGAAATAACTAGGAGAAATAATCCCTTTTAGTTTTGCCTCTCAAAATAAATGCAGGGTTTTTGTATGGATATAAATAATTGAATAACCCAGTGATTTATAGCTATTATATATTTATATGTTTTCTCTCTCTGTGGTTTTTTTTTTTTATCAAAAGTCTGCAGAGATGAACTACTCCGTGGATCTCCCTGCCTTGCCCAATGCTCATTTTTCCCCCAACATGCCATATATGAGCAGCTTCTTCATTCCAGTCATTGTTTTAAGGATGCCCTTTCAGTCCTCCCTTTGTTTCCTGGGGTTCCCTTGTTAAAAATCTTGAGAGCAGGTCCTCTTCATTTCCCCAGACATCTGGTTTTGTTCAATCCCTTATGCTACTACACATTAGTATTTAACATTTGTATGGAGTTAACGTTTAAAGGCTCAGCTGACACCATTCTGCCAGCAACCATGCAGATTGGAAAGCTCATCCCCATCCCAGCCGTGATCTCCATGTAGAAGAGAAACAGTGAAGAACGAACAACACAATCAAGGATGGAGGATGCTGCAACTGAAACAGGATGGGGCAAGCCCTTAGTCTTGCAGGAGCATTTTGCCACATGGGGCATTTATCAAAGGCGCTGCTGGGTTCCTTGTTCTGGAGTAACCAGAGGAACCACGCTCTCCCCCTGCACAGTCATTACCTCAGGAAGGTGCTTCAATCCTGTCTGAATTAAAAGGCACAACAAAAATACAATGCTATTAGGGAGTGCTGAATCAAGAAGTGAAAAATACCTCACCATTTTTTTCTGGCTGCCAGCTGTCCGCAAAAAGCATTTCAAGAGATGTTGCTAAATGCTTCGCAAAACATTAAAGTCACCACCAAAAATTGCTTAGAGTCAAGCACGTGGTCACAAGTGTGCATTATCTGTCATTTGCTCATTTTCAAACTATCAATAGTTTGAAAAACTATCAATAGTTTGAAATACTGGATATACTTTGAAATCCTGCAATATTGGAAGCACTTCTGGTTTGTCACAACTGTCCCCTCCCAGTGAATTATCCTGCACTCGTTGCGGCTGAGGCAGCAGGAGCTGAAGGATTCTTTGCAACCGTTGTGTCTTCTGAAAAAGCACATCCCTTCTCCTTCTTTCATTTTAACAGCAATTTGTTGACTGGAGGAAAACAAAAGGATTAACGGCTCTCATGCTTCCGATTAAATGCTTTGGCCTTCTCTACCTTGCTTTTTAATCAGCGGCCCAGGGGCCCATTCCTTCCATACACTAGTGAATTTAATATTAGCTCTTAATGAACCAGTTACTGACAGCTGGGAATGAAAAACCGTATAGAATAGAGGAAATTACTGTAGAAACATATTTTGCCTTTCAAATTGCATACAAAAATAATGACAATGGCACACCAGTTTATGTACGGCTTACCTATTTTCACTGATTGTTACCTACACCACTGCTATATGTTACAAGGCCTGCTGCTTCTACAGTAGATCATCACTCTGCTGTGGTCAAACATTTTACTTCAAGCTGTTGAAGTTACTGTGTTTAGCTTCAGAAGCCCTGCTTCACACCTCCTGCTTACTGACCCAAGAGGTCATCAACCACAAATGTCATGTCCAACATCAAAAAAATCCCATCAGCCATGCCAAGTACACTCAAAGACATCCAACCCTTGCATTTTTCTTTCAGCATCAGAAGCCAACCCCTGTGATGGTTTCTTGGCTCATCTCTTTCTGGGGCTTTGAAGGCTGTCATCAGGACTAACACGGAAACTCCAATGCTCCCCATCACCTACACCTTTGCTTAACAGAGCGCTCAGACTCACAAGCCCTGCACTCTTTTGAACAGGAAAAATTATTGAGGGGTAAGGAACAGCTGTGCCAGAGTAACCTTAATCAGCAACTATGGCATTTGAATCAGTCTGGACACTTCTTAAATGAAGAAGTGTGTAAGGAAGACAAAAGCACCAAGAGCAAACTTATTTGTCTTATTTTTTTTCCTCCCTTTATTCAGACAGAGAGCAATTCCAACAGTACTACATCAGACATATCTCACTATGCTTTCTTAATTGGCATTCACCAGTATTTCAGGAGGTAACATTTCACTAATTAAAAGAAAATCAGACGCAACAGTAACAGTACCCTTCAGATTTTGGCAGTAATGAAGATAAAGCAATAATGCACCCAAATAACTGTTCCCCACAATTCGGAATTGCTTAGATAGCTATTAGCCTAAAGCACAATCATGGCTCATTAGGACTCTCCAAATAATAACTTGGAACGAAGTAGAGACTCCTCATACACAAACTCGAATAGTTTGTCCAAATCACTGAGGTACCTGAACGACATTAGAGTTGTGGTAAATATGAGAGTTTAAATGATTTAAGCCAAAAAGAAACTTTCAGATTCTGCTCTTGCTGTGTCCTGCTACATCTCCTCTCTCCCTTTTTACAGCATCTCCTTTTGCCCCAATCTGTGCTCCCAGTTTTGCTTTTTATTTCTCCAACGCACCCTTTATTCTTTCAGTGAGCTCCAAATCTCAAGCAGCTCCAGACAAAGGGATGAAGGAAGCCGGTGAGGGAGGCATGAACAAGGAGCACACAGGGCTGTATGAGGGTGAGAAAGTCTCACACCATTACTCCTCTTCCTTTCCAAGAAGCAGCATATACAAGGAAGACGACAGATATGTTCTTGCAGGCAGAGCAGCAATGCCAGTGCTGCTAGTGGGACAAAACCTTTCCATGTGCTGCAGAAGCCCAAAGCAAACAGCAGGGCCATCAGCCAGATTATTCCCTGCAGCACAGTGCTAAAGATTGAGTACGGCAGGATACGACGATTGTTGGAAGTAAATTTAAAAGGTAAAGTGAATGTCCAGCTTCATAGAGTCAGACTACAATCATTAACTCTCAGAACCTAACAGAGATTATATCGATGGGTATCTCTAAAAATCTACACAAAAAAGAGAACACCCTTCCCAGCAGATCAGGGGCAAACCCAGTAGAACTTTGTCCAAAGGTGATTGTCCCATGTCCCACATGATTTGCCTGCATCACACCTTGGGAAGCTGCTATCCCTTGTCTCTGATGGACAGACAGAGCCTCAGATTGATTCATTCCTGCCATTGAGGATGTGAAAAAATTAGAGACATTGGCTGTCCTGGAGGGACTGAATACAAAAGAAACTCTGAATGAACTAAAAAGAGTATGTCAAGAAACATACCTGTAACACCAAATCTGACCATCTTGTGCCATCTAACACGTTTTTCAGCCATCTCTAATGGAAACAGAGGAAAGGTTTAGCTCATCAAGACAAAAGAGTTTATAGCAGAGAAAACCACAACAGTGTAAATAATTCAATAGACCATTTAATAACTAAAATCACAACGATGCTTGGGGGGGTCTGTGAAATCAGGAGGGCTGAGCAGAGAACAAAAGCAATACTGTGGGTTGAAAGTCAAGGACCTGTGTTTCACTCCCAGTTCTGATACAGCTTTCCAATGTGATTGTGAGCAAAACCACTTGACCTCTCTGGGTCTCTAGCTCTTGGATGCTCTTCCTCTACTTGCCCTACAAGGACCACAACAAGGGTTCTCTGTTTGTCCAACACATGGCCCAGCTCATGATCTCAGTCAGGGTATTTGCACTGGAATGTAACAAAAAAATTAACAAGTGACTGACTAATGCCAGCATTTTAATAAACTGGTCAACCAGTGCATAAAGAAATTAAATCGTCCTTTTCAGAGAGTACAGGGGGCCTTCACACACAGCAAAGAAAATTCCTCTGAAGGGGCTCACACACAGACAACTCCAGAACAAAACTGTGATTAAGATTCTCACAGTCTGGTCTTGGTAAAAATTGATAAAAATGACAGATACCCATGTCAAAACAGATGAATAATTGCTGCACAAAAATCCACACCAGCTAATCTGCCAGAGCAAACAAAACTACCTGGAGTCATACCAGATAAAGACATAGATAAAACACTGTCAACAATAAAAACAGTAATACAAAATTGTTTGGCTGGTGAACAAAAAGTATCCTTGGGTTGGGAAAACATCAGTAGTCCAAACTGACTGGGATACAGATGCGCACCACACCGGCTCTTCTCAGGACACCCAATTTGTCCCCTCTCACCTCTCAAAGAAAGGCTGCAGGAAAACCACTTCCACAGCAGGATTTCTCCACTCACACCCTTATCACTCAATGTTAGACTACTGGAACAGGGAAGATAACCTGTGAAAGTGCAGTAACCTGGTTGATGTGACTGAAGCTACCCCAGAGACATCTTTTCTCCTGGCGAAGGCGGTAATGAAAAGGCAAATTGACTGATGAATCTTTGGGGAACCCTCTTCCACTAACCTGGAACCAACTGCCACCAACCGCAGCCCACAACAGAGGACAGGTGCAAAACAGTGCTACCCTGCCCCTCTTCCATCAGCAGAAGATGAAGCCACTGACAGCAATTTTAAGGCCAATGTTTTATTGTCCTGTATGATAGACCAATGGATGTAAGCAATTTCATTTCTAGTTTACAGCATGAGACCCAGATGACCCCTATGTCTGCTATTACACTAAGGTAAAGGAGGACACGTTGGTGTAAATAATCACAAAATTGACCTTCTGCATGGTCAAAATTCTGAAGAGATACCGAAGGGCTAGGGAGGGGTGTGTTATAGTGCTGCTGAAGAGCAGAACTGAGTGCAGATGGAAGACTCTAATCTACCACAGAACACTGAATTTGTATACAAGTTACATTTCTGCAAAAATACCTGTGACTATTTTAGAGCAGTCACCGCTTTTAGTATGATTTTAAATTCTCATTTCTCCCAACTATCAGGGACAAGGAACCCCCACAGTTGTTATTCAAACAAAAACAAATACAGAGCTTGACACTCTTTCCAGTCAACAGGAGAAACTTTATGGATTGCTTTGAAAGCCAGGCTGTCAACCCAAACATTTTACTCTTTTTAAGGGAAATGTGAAATTAAATGCAGGCTTTTATCAGGTACAACTGCAAAACACCCTCTCCTCACAGAGAAAAAAGCATTGGAAAGGAAAGCTAAAAGGGTAACATAAGCAAAATAAACACGTGTCCCTATGGATGAGTACGGAAGAGATCATCTTGTACTCACTGAGAAGTTGATGGGATTGTGGAAAAGGCAGCGTTGAGTTTTGCTGTATCCTTCCTTGCTAAAGGCTATAACATGCTTATCGTTGATTATCTCCTTCGCATGACCTTACAGGGCAGAAAAACGGCCACTTAATACATCTGCCTCATTTATTTTAAACTTATTTACACACAGTACTTGAGTTTTAATGAATCTACATTGAGATTCTGGTCATCAGAGATAGCACTAGCGGCAATAAAAGGAGCAGGGAAGTGTTACAGACTGCTAAAGGAGTTAATATGCAGGATGATAAGAAGACATTTGACCCATACACAGATGCAGCTAACTCCCATTATATATCAATCAGTAACATACTTGCTCTTTCCTTGGTCGCAATAGTAATTGAGTCAAATGGTCTCTCTACTACTAATAAAAAGAAAACGGTAAAGATTCATAATTCATACAGATTATTTTGTGCCTGTGACCCTACACTTCTGGTGCAAGCATTTGATACCCTAAAAATGAATGAGATACTGAGTGCTGAAGCATAGACTTGAGATGAAACATTTTTGTCTGCACAGTATAATTAGCTTGATGCAGTCACTTCCGACCAGCAGAACCCATTTCCATCAGAAAAGAATAAATTCCTTACAGCAATTTGGTCTTTAATTAAAGTCAGCTACCAAGATGTGTCTTACTTTGGGTCCTGTTCCCATGTTAAGCATAAAATAGAATAAACTTCCTCGATTGTAGGGGAGGTCAAGCACAGGGACTCATCCAGCATGCCCCACTGCATGGATTTACTTCAAAAAAAGTTTTTTTATTTGAAAATGAAACAAAACTCTGTTTCAAACCAAAAAAAGAGTTACATAAAAATAACTGAGCTCCAAGGCAGCTGTGGGTTCGTAGCTGAACCTGACTATCAAAAAAGCTGAAACAGAGGAGAGACCCAACCCAACACACCAACCCCTCACTCCCCTGTGTAAAGAGTAAATTTAAAGCCAGATTTGGAAAGCTCTTCAGGTGCCTAATTCCCATCAATTTCAATGAACTGAGACTGCAATGGGAGTTAGACACCTAAACACCCGTCAGAAAAGATCGGAGAATTTCTCACCATATTATGCTGTTAGAAAACCAGGTAAGGAAATCAAGCAGGCAATGGAGTTGCTTTTCTTAACCTGACACAGACTTATTTTTAAGGAAAATACTTCCCATTTAGAGAAATCTATATGCTGGTTCTCGATCCCAAGGAAGCGATCTATGTTTGATCCAGACAAGAAGCTGCTACACCTTGTACCCTTTCTCCTTGCTATCATTTCCCAACACACTCAAAAATAACTCTTAAGAGTTTGTTTCTTTGTAAGAATTGTCGTAGTTCAGCCCGGATCGGGACCAGACTACGCAGTCTCTCTCTCACTCCCCCCACCCTCTTCCCGAGCTTAACATTATCTCTACTACCTTCCCGCCCCGAGCGGCACAGGGCGGGGAAGAGGGAATGGGGGTTGCGGTCAGTTCATTACACGATGTTGTACGCCGC